>PVKE010040932.1:0-14390 GCA_004027555.1 Craseonycteris thonglongyai | reverse complement strand
ATTGAGTTTTAAGATCCCTAACTTTATGTTTTCTCAGTTCAGAATTTGGTGGATAATCTGTTTGATACTTGTTATGTAAAGCTAAAAAATGTCTCTCCAGATTACCCTTTTTAGCAATGGCTACCGAGGTAAGGCATATTAAACAACAACATTTATCATTCACCATTGTAAAAAAGTAATAGAGTTCCCATTCTTCATTGAAGTGATAAGTTTTCGATTTTTTCGGTTTACTACTCATGTTCATGGGTATACTAGAATGCAAAGAAATACGACAATTTAAAGAATAAATATTGAATTAAATATTTTCCTAGAAAATTCAAAAACTCATGAACTGCGGCAATTATCTTCGTTACATTGAGAGAAATAATAACAATACTGCATATTACGATCGGGGACAACAATACAAGTATATTATAATCGAATATAGATATAGTCAAATTTACAAGAACTATGTTAAAGTTACAATATATTTATTACGGTTTACAATACTGACTTCTTAATTTAAATAGAATTATTGTTATTCCTAATATATTTGTAATACTGTCCCTTATTTTTCTCTCAGTGTAATGATCGCAGTTTAGAGATCTGTTGCCGAGAATGCTCACTTATCAAGTAAATAGATAGGTAAGAAAAGCAATTTAATTTAAAACAAAGAAAGGTACTTACATTTTAAACAGAAGAAAAATTGAAACTCAACGTGGTCACCAAGAATAAATAATATTGATTGATAATAATACTGTTAATACAAAAGAAAAGAAGCTACCGTATGACACTACCAAATATTCAAGCTAATTGACTGTGTTCTTCGATGAGTCCAGTCGTAACTGTTGCGTTCACGCGTTGCGTCCGGTGACAAGTGTAACACATAAGTCAAAATGTATTGTCTGGGTGGGCGGAGATCACAGTGTCAGGCTGTCAGAATTCTAGGAATTTATAACCTTGGCAAATTCCCAGAACGCATTAAACTATTGCTAGAATGTTTTGTCTTCTACAATCGCTTCAAAGTCCATGGTACACGGAATTCCACCCCAGACATTGTGAGCGATCGGCGATCGACCAAAATTGGCCTCGCAATTGACCGGTCGACTGCGATCGACTTGTTGGCCACCCCTGATTTAGGGAACTCAAACATAACTTACAAGTAAAAGAAGTCTTAATAGTTTTATTACTTTGAAATTGAAACCCAAATTTGCAAAAGACAAAGCCAAAAAGAATTGTCAGAAGAGATTAGGTATGAACACATATCACAAGTATCTAAAGACCATAGTTACTAGAAAATATTAAAAAATATATTATTATGAATTAAGCATTTTTGAAGAATAAGAAGCTTTAGTTGACATGACTTAAATGTATGCCAAGAACCACAGAGAATTGTTGTGATGATGAAAGGTGACTTGTCAGTTGAGTAGAGTACAACTTCTCCCCTTTTTAACAACGAAAGCACCGATTTTACTTTTACTGTTTTTGGATGTCATCTGTATATCAAAATGCAATTATGGATTAATAAGTCATTTTTCCTCATAAATAAACTCATCATATTTATCCAATTTGTCAAAAATATTACCACATTTTATTGTTCCTGCTAAGCTCATTATTTCCAAGGGTCCAGCAGAATTAATGCCCTTTTAAAAGTTTAGGGGAAGTCGGGATGGCTCAGTGGGTTAGGTGCTCACTTTGCAGCCCTGGGGACTGAGGATCGAATCCTGGCCCTGGCCCTTGCGGACTCACATGCTGAACTGGGGAGTGCCCCCAGTTCAATTCTCACTGGGGCGAGACCCTGGCCCAGTTCCTGCCCTGTGCAGCCCCACCCACCTGTGAAATGAAACTATGTGGAAAAACCAATGATGTGCAACTATGGAGACTGTTCTGGGCCCTCCCCCTTCTCTCTGTCTCTGTCTCTGTATCTCTCTCTCTCTCTGTGTCAAAAACAATAAATAAATCTTTAAAAAAATGAAAAAAAAAAAAAAGTTTACCAGCTCATAAAAAAAGGGCATTACTTCTGCCACACCCTGTACTATAGACCTAGGCAAAACAGATTCATTTCATAGTTTTCTACGTTTATGGTACAAGTCATCAGTATTGTATATATTTTATTATCGCCTTTTATTTATTATTATTATTATTTTTTAATATTATTATATTATTATTTTTTTAACCTTTTTTTTTTTAACTGGAGGCCTCACCACATTCGGGAAGCGCACCCCAGTTCAGCATATGGGGCTGCACAGGCTGGGGCTGGGATTTGATCCTCAGTCCCCAGGGCTTCAAAGCGAGTGCATAACCCACTGAGCCATCCCAGCTTCCCCTGTTATCGCCTTTTATATTCTGGCATCCATTTACTTTAAGGCTAAATGATTCTCTCTCACTCTCTCTTTTTTTTTTTTTTTTTCCATAATAAACCAACAGATATTCATTATCTGGTATAGATATCACATTACCATCCCATATTTTTACATTTCTTAAAAGTGAACATGAACTTTAACATAACTCAGATTTATTTTTCTTTTTAACTTGTTAACTGATAATTTCTCTATGATGCAATACATAAGAGCACAGGTATTTTAAAATTAAGCTGTCCATATGTACAAAGACTAATAACTAAACCAAATTAAGGTTAATTTAAGATATCAACATGAACTAAAGATGTTGGAATTATAATTTATGATAACATACACAATCCTTATAATTTGTAACATCATATGCAGTGATCTCTTTTCATTGTGACATTATTTATTATTAATAAATTTAGTTGAATACAAAACTGCATTTTTTAAGTAACATTAGGTTTATCTAATGCACCAAATCAATAGAGGAAGTTCAGAGAATTCAAAATAGACTATTTATTACAAAATAAATGTAAGACTTGCATAAACTTGAGTATTGTAATAATATTGTTACATGGAGGTAAGATCAGGAAAGAGATAGAGAATTATTTTTAAACCAAACTTATTAAGTCAGTCTGATTAATTCAGAATTATCTTGAGGAGGAAAACTATAAGATATGTTAGATATTAAAACTTTTAAGTTTTTTAAAAATAATATTGTTCTTCTTATCTTTTAACCTGATAACTAAGGGAATCAATTAAATTTACAGGTCAAGGCTTTCTAAAAGATTAAAATTTTTATTTTTGAGGTGATTTTGTATTAACGTACAAGTGTAAGAAATAATACAGAGATCCTGTATACTCTTTATCCAATTTCCCCCAATGGCTTTATTCTGCAAAACTGTAACCTATCAACCTTATTTGGATTTTCCTAATTATATTTGTGTGTGTGTGTATGTGTGTGTGTATGTCTCTGTGTATATGTACTCCCATGCAATTTTATCATGTATGTCAGTTTGTATTTCACAATCATCAAGATGTATAACAATTCCATGACCACAAGGATAACCGGTGGGTGTTCTTCGACTATCATATCCCCCCTCACTCCTCCATCCCCGCCCTGTCTTTCCAATCCCAGGGAACCTTTCTCTCCTGTACCCTCCATTCTACCTGAATGCTCGTCCCGCTAATCTATTCTCCATTTATATTATATAATTTTTTTTAATTAAAAATATTATTTAAGTGGAATAGCATAATATGTCACCTTTTAGATTGGGTTTTTTCATCCAGCATAATTTTCTGGAGATTCATTGAAGAAGTTGTATGGATCAATAGACCATTCTTTTCCAGAGTGAGTAGTAATCCATAGTATAGAGGTACCACAGTTTGTTTAACCACCTTTTCTCCTTCCTTCCTTCCTTCCTTCCTTCCTTCCTTCCTTCCTTCCTTCCTTCCTTCCTTTCTTTCTTTCTTTCTTTCTTTCTTTCTTTCTTTCTTTCTTTCTTTCTTTCTTTCTTTCTTTCTTTCTTTCTTTCTTTCAGATTTATTTTATTGTCTGAGAGAAGGTGAGAGAGAGAGAGAGAGAGAGAGAGAGAGAGAGAGAGAGAGAGAGAGAAGGGGGGAAGAACCAGAGCAGTCTCCATAGTTGTACATTGATAATTTGGCATCGTTTCATTTCACACAGGTAATGTGGGGCTGCTCGGGGTGGGAAATAAATTGAGGGTCCCCTGCGTGGGAAGTGATAACATTCAGCACCATCCTGGTGTTACCAGTTGCACCACAGTTCAGTGTATGAGTTAGTATGAGCCAGGGCCCGAATCCAATTCCTGGACCTTGCAGCTGCAAGGCAAGCATTCAACCTACTGAGCTATCCCAGCATCCCCCCAAGCTTCTTGAATTTATTATATTTATCTCTTTCTACTACTTAACTATGTAATAATAATCTTACTGTCATTTTTCTTCCTTATGGCTCTGGAAGTTATAGAATTTGCCATTCTTGTCCTTCTTACTTTAACAGCTTCCCTGTTGCCTAACTTCAAAAAATACCACACTATTCAAAGGAAATAAAAACAGTTTAGCTTTCAGAATTGAATAAATTCCCTAAGTGAAAGATGAGAGTGAAGGATTCTCATAGTTCTATTTAGTATTTGGTTGCTTTTATAGTCAAGTTAGGGAGAAACCCTTTGGATCTCTTTTTCATGAAACAATTGTCTTACATTATGTTTCAAAATAATGTTCTAGCTTAGCAGATTCTGAACAATATTTTGCTAAAAATAGTTTTGTAAAACCTATCTATATTACCGTCTAAATGTATTAGTATAACATGTTCATGTTTTAAGTGGGTACAAAATTGGACCTGATGATCTTTCATAACAAAATTAAATACTTAACCTAATGTTTTACATAGTTATTTAAAAATGAAAGAAGTGCTTCTTCATGTCTTCAACAGGGTCAGTCATAAATCAACCCATGCAATTTTAAAAGCAAATAAAATCCACTTCATGCCTCTCTGTACTTAATAACAGTCTTTGCATGTAAGTATAATAGCTTGTTCTCCATGGATCTCCATACTTCTACCAAAATACCTAAAAACATGCCATTAGTGTTTTTCTCCCTTTGTTTTTTCACCACCTTTAATATCTAGTTATCTTTTACTACTGTCCTATAAAGGGCTTTAATCCAGATGAACTCACTGTTGTCACAAAAGTGTCCTCTTACCTTCCTCCTCACCCGTACAGTTATTCTATCCACTTGGAATGTATTCCTTCTTTCACTACACACAGTCTTTTCCATCTTAACCAGTATTTAACAATGAGCTCAAAATATACCTCCCCAGAAAGTTCTTTTGATCATCTTCACTAATGTCCATTAATCTGTTCATCCATTTACCCACTGACTAAACAAGGATTTATATGATATATAATATATAATAGACTTTGTGATAGGCTCTTGAGTTATAAACACACTTATCAGGAGTAGTGGAAATTATCTTTTGGGAGTTGAGAGAAGCTCCAATTAGGTAGCCACTTGAAGGATCAGGAAAGTTTGACAACTAAACTGTGAAAAAAATATTTGAGACCCAGGGAACAAGTGCAGAGCTATGAATGAATGTGAGAAAGTGAGTTCCATTCGGAATATACAAGAGATTTAGAGCATAAAAGTGCAATGTGGGAAGAGGTGGGAAATAAGGTTGCAGAAATCATAATTGATGTTGCATACCAATCCAAATAATTTGAGACTTTATGATAAAGTTATTTACTTTTCTTATTTTACCTAATTAAAGGTAAAAAGTGTATATATGTAAGATGTACACCATAATATAATACATATATACATAGTGAAATAATTACTATAGTCAAGCTAATTGACATATTTTCTTCTTACACAGTTGCCACATTTTTATTGGGGTGTGTGTGTGTGATGAGAGTATCTGATGTCCACCCTTTGTAAATTTCTAGTATTCAATACCATATTAACTGTAGTCACATTTCTATATATTAGGTCTTGATTTACTCATCCAAAACAATTGCAATTTTGTACCTTTTGACTAACACCTTTTCATTCCCCTACCTCTCGTCCCTGGTAACAACAATTATACAACCTGCCTCTATGTATTTGACATTTTAGATTCTATATGTGAGATCATGTAGTTTTTTGTTTTTGTTATTTATTTATTTATTTATTTGTCTCTGGGTTATTTCATTTAGCATATTGTCTTCCAGGTTCATCCACGTTGCTACAAAAGGCAGGAGCTTCTTTCTTTAAGGTCCAATAGTATTTCATTGATATATATATATATACCACAATTTCTTTATCAATCCATCTGTTGATGGACACTGAAGTTGTTTTCTTTACTTGGCCATTGTGAATAATGCTACAGTGAACATGGGAGTGCAGGTATCTCTTTAAGGTATTGATTTTCATTCCTTTGGGTAGATACCCAGAAGGGGATTGCTAGATCATATGGTATTTCTAATTTTAGTTTGTTGAGGAACTACCTTACTGTTTTTCTTAATGGCTTCCCCAATTTACATTCACAATAACAATATACAAGAATTCTATTTCTTCTACTTCCCCAGCCACACTTTTTTTTTTTTTTAAATAACAGCCATCCTAACAGGTGTAAAATAATAGCTCATTGTGGCTTTGATTTGCATTTCCTTGATGATTCGTGATGTTAAATACATTTTCATGTATCTGTTGGTCATTTGTAGGTCTTCTTTGGAAAAATGCCTTTTAAGCTCCTATGCCCATTTTTAAAATTAGGTGGTGTTTGTTTTGTTTTGTTTGCTCTTGAGTTGTATGAGTTTCTTATATATTTTGGATATAAACCCCTTTTAAGATATATGGTTCGACAACTGTTTTCTCCCATTTTGTAGATCGCATTTTCATTTTGTTTATTGTTATCTTTGCTAGGCAGAAGCCTTCTATTTTGATGTAGTTCTCCCTGTCTAATTTTACTTTTGTTGCCTGAACTTTTGGTATCATCCTAAAGTCTTTGCCAAAGTGACTGTCAAGGAGTTTTTCCTTATGCTTTTTTCTAGTATTTATGGTTTCAGATCTTACATTCAAGTCTTTCATTTAGAGTTGATATTTGTAAATGGTATAAGATGAGACTCCAATTCAGATGATTAAGCCTGGGCTCATGTGGGATTACCTCCTAGAGCACTATAAGCATCCTTACCTTGTCTTGGACCTCTCTATTTATGGCATCTGTGTTCCCAGCATTAAGGTTCCCATGGAGAGTATCCAAAGAGCAGGCATTCCAAGAGACTAGCAGCTGCATGGCTTTTTATGACCTAGCTGTGACTTCCTATCTAGTCTACATAGTCTACTGGTTGAAGCAGCCATAGCCTTACCAGATTCCAGGGGAGGGAAATTAACTCTACAGCTTGATGATGAGTATAAAGCCACACTGTAGAATAGCACACAGACAATGGGAGATTTGGGCAAATTACAAACTGCCATAGTTATTCTTGTAGCTGCTGACAGGTTGAGCAGGATTTTTATTAAATACAGTGTCCTGGAGACTTTTAAGTATATTTCTACAGGAAAAATAATTAAGAAATTATTAATGGTTAGGAATATTGAGAGTAACTTACAATATACTCATACATCTCAATGGATATTATAGTATTGCAACTTTGTACTTACACATTTTTAATTAGTAGGTTTTCTTTCTGATCTTTTGACAATAGCAAAAAAAAATACCATTTGTTGCTACTTTTTCAAATGATAAATTGAGTTGCTACATATTTTCATTAAGGTTATTATTAATATTTCCTATTACTGCAAGCTTCTAAGTACATCATTTATAACATCACTGGTGGTTCTTTACTTACATTTTCTCAGGTGGTTGGCTGGAAAGATGGAACATTTGATATACAATAGAGATAAATGATTGCAGAACAATGGAGTCTGAATGTTGCTTGAAAAACCACAATTCCCTTCACTGAGATTCTAGAATTGGCCACACTTAATCTTTGACTGTTCATTTCTTATGTTGTTATTTTTTCCCTAGCCCACTGAAAGAACATGCAAAAAGACTGTTACCATTTTGTAAATCTCTGATAAAACCATTCCCTTTTTGAAGTGAATGGGATATACAAGGGCCATATGGAAAAAAATCCAGACATAAATGCTTCTGTTTTTCATATTACATGGCTATTTTTCAAACAGCTCTCGTATATAGACATACACACATATATTTTTTTGATTTGTCTGTTTTGTTGTTGTTGTTATTGTTGTTGTTCCTATACCCATTACCATAATAACATGTTTTCTTAAGTCTGACAAGTTCTTTTCATATCATTACTAACCATGGAAAAAGCCACTTAGCTTAATTAATAATCTATTTTTTAACATGATTACGTGTGTGCAAAAGAAATGGTTACTGTATTTAAGGTACATACTTTCCAATTTATTTATGGTGACAAATCACACACTGTCTGTCATAGGAGCAAAAGAAAGGGGGGGGGGTAACAAATACAATGATTAACATATATCAGCAATCTTTTTATACTTTTCTGGGTCTTTTTATGAGGGTAATTGTGGGTGGTTGAAATGAAGAATGGAATGATAGTAAACTTCAGAAATAAAAAAGATGAGTTATTAATAATTATTACATTTTTATACTATAAAGGAATGTTTCTATATTTTATGATAAAAGTAATAAATACATGCTCATTGTAGAAAGTTTGCAATGTAAAAAGAGAAGTAAAATTTGCCCATATTCTCCCATTTTAGGAGAACTAGTCTTAATATTTTAGTTCATTTTCTTCTAGATCTGTGTTTGTGTATTTTACATGCTAAAACTTTGAAGTCATGGTTACAGTGAGGTGATGGTGGGTTGTCACTCAGCAGTGGTCTCCACTCCTTCCTGTGTGCTTTGCTGTATTACAAAGGCAATGCAGTAAATTTTCTCTCTCACTGAAAATTTGAGTTGTAGATAGATTTTGGCAGCTGGACGTTTCTTGTGAATTCTGTAGGGTTTAGGCTAGGTATCAACTTTTTCCTTGTGCTCTTGCTGCAGTCACTACAAAACACAGCGATCAAATTTTTTTTCCCCTACAGTTGCATCCCAGAGTTTGTTGCTTCATGGGTGTCTTGAGGCTGTTTAATGATAGTAGCAGCTACCAGATCCTTGGATGTCAATGGTTTCAGAGCATCACCTGATTCTTTAACTTCCCAGTTGTGATGCTGATTTCAAGTCCATAGTCAGGCAAGTTTGGCTATTTTATTAAGTCAAGCAATTCAATAATCATAACAAATAAACCTTAAAATTTCACTGCCTTAGCACACTTGATTTCTCCTTATTAGAATAGTTCAATGCCAGGGTTTCTGGTTGGCTAACACTTCCTTTCATTTTGTGGCTCTGGCAACCCTTAGGCTTCATCATCTTCTGTGCCCAACTAGTAAAGAAAAGGATTTCAGAAAAAGTAGAGGTACCTCTTAAAAATCCCTGGCCCAGAAATGACACACATCACTTTTAATCATATCTGACTGGTGAGGCTAGGAAGTAATCATGCTCTTCCTACATTCAAGGAAGTTGGAGAATATGGTCACTGGGCAATAATTTCTTCGTAACAACTCCATATTAAAAAAAAAAGGGGTGTAGAGTTTGTATCATGGCTCATTCTGGTTGTCATTCCTAAATACCAGATAATGGAACCCATTCTGGTGTCTCTTGCAATGCTTTTTAAGTCTCTATCTCCTTAAAGTTTTTTTAACTTAGATTAGCTAGAATGGTTCCTGCTTTCTACAGTACATGCACATATTACATCATGGGTTTTGTATCTTTTTTTTAATCATTATATTAATTTCTAACATTATTAAATTCAATTTTTAATTTTATTAAAATTTTCCTTTTAAAAGTCTCTTGAATGCTGGATCCATAAGGTCTACTATTTTACATTGCAGAGTATTATAAGTCTAGGTTGACTTTTTCTTTTATTATGGACACATTTTCTGCCTAGATTTACATGTTTTATGGTAATTCAAAAATTTTGACAGAATGAGTCTAGATATAATTTTCCCTGGATTACATTGACCCTTTTACTTTTGTTGACTCTGGGACTTTTTTTCATTTCAGTAAAGTTTATGTGAACTCTAAATATATTGGGTTGTTTCTCAAAGAACACAAATTCTTTATGTGACAACAGCTATCATTTTGAGGTTGAATTTCTACCATATTTATATTTTATTAAAAAACATGTAGTATAAAGTTCCTCATTAATTATATACATATATAATTTCAATAAAAGTATAACCAAAATATTGCACAATAGTATTAATAAAATGCCCTCTAAAATCTGCTCCTACAACAGTAAGGCTTTACTAGAAAAAACAAGCAACTATGTTGAAAACACCCTAAATGAACATGGAAGAGATTAGTTCAATAAAGAATGTAACATCCTAATGATAGAATGTTATATAACCCTTAAAATAAACCAAATTAAAAGAAAAAGAAATCAAAGTATGATTGAGAAAACTCATTATATGTTCATGTGAATGATCTTTTAGATATTTGGTTTAGAGATAAATTCAAGTTCCAGAACAGTGGTACCCATGTGCTACAATTTTGTAGGAAGGGGTTAAAGAAAGAAAATGAATTAACATTGATATATATATATATACACACACACACACACACATATACACAGACATACACATACATATACATATATATACACACATACATATATATGTGTATATGTATACGTATACATATACACATATATATGTATGTATGTGTGTATATATATATATATATATATCTCATGCCTTTTGAGGTTTAAATTCATAATGTATGTTTTGGGTTGCCCCTTGATGGGGGTGGGGGGAATAACTGGGTGGCTAAATACAAGAATTGGAGAGAAATTTTTGCATTGCATGCCCTTCTGTACCCTGTAAATATGAAACTGTATTGAATATAAACTGCTCAAAAAATAAAAAATAAATAAGATAAATTCTGTGCAGTAACCCAGGGATTACATTCTTCAAGTTGAACAATTTCATCTGAAATCTGTTTAATAAAACTTCCTCTCAGTGGAAGAAACATTCTAGATGCATATTGAGGGCCTACACTGTGTCAGATATTGGTGATGCTAGCAAGAACTAAGATAGTTCTAATTTCAAATATTGAAAGGTCTAGAAGGGAAGATGATAATATTAAAAAATAATTGTAATACACTGTGCTAAATTCTATGGTACATACAGATCAAAATACTATTTTGCTGTTCATATCCAGCACAGAGAAATCTACCCATAGCTTCAATTCCCTGCCAACACAAGGCAGTAGGTTAAGCTAGATTCCTTGATCTGTATACCAGATATATCCTGTGTAGCAAACCCATGTGAACCTAGTTAATCTATCCCAATTATTTGCCTAGGTATCAGGACATTTGGGGTCAATAACTTCAACTTTCTAGATATGCAATTTTTTTTTCCTTGTTTTGGAGGAATATCAGGGACTTCTTCCACTTTAGTACTGAATGTTCCTACTGCAACTTTCCTTTAAAAACGTCTTTGCCTCCACTGATGGGAAATGTACCACCTCTTGAAGCAGCTCATACAAAAGGGTCCTACTTCTTCCTGTGTTTTACCTTTACTTGCCTCAGAAACTTCCTAAGTCAACAGAAACCAGCCTCCAGAGAGTCAATATACTTTAACAGTTAGAAGCATGGGGTCTGAAGTTAGGCTACTTAGTTTTGACAATTCGTTTCAGAACTTACAAATATGTGAATTTGAGTAAGTTAGGTAAACTCTTCTTGCCTGTGTCCTGGTTTGTATCAGGAAGATAATAAAAATACCTACTTTATGAAGTTGACATTAGGATCAAATGAGACAATCTAGGCAAAGTTCAGAGCAAAGTGACTAGAACATACTGAACACTTAAAAAATGTTAATCATAGTTTTTATTATGTTCTTTGGGCTTGGTCCCATACATTTCTTGCGATGATTCTAGCTGGGAAATGAAAGTATATGTACCTTTATTCTCCATCTATTTCTCTTTATACCCAGGGTGAATAGGCAATAGGAAATATTTTCCTTGGCAGCATGATGAGTAAAGAGAAGATGAACAGAGGGGAAAATAATGACATTAATAAATTAAGAAAATTATTTTTACATCATTTGCATAGGGGTGTGAGACAGGATAGAGTCTATCCCTACCCTGTTAAGAGTTTGATGAAGCTATGGTCAGATGATGAAGAAGGTGGGTTGAACAATGATTTACAACTCATGACAGGAAGTTACTCAGAACCTAGTTTAAATCTCAGCTCTGCCTCTTTCTGCCTGTTTCACTATGGGACAAGCTGATTAGCAGGTTCAAGCCCTGAGTCCCTCACCTATAAAACTGTAGTAAATAATAGAACTTATCTCATGGGATTGGTGAGCAATTTAAATGAGAGAGTCCATTGAAAGAGATCTCCAGGAGAGGGGGAGGTGGGGAGAGTGAGAGGGGTGGAGGTGCCTTACCCCAATAGGCCCATTGGAACAGTGGCCCAGGTTTTGGGGTTCAGCAATACTTATGTTATCTAGAGGGTAGAAAGCTGCCTGAGCAGGACAAACAGTAGGAAACCTCAGTCTTAATTGCTTTTCCCCAGTGGCTTCTTTCTTTTAACAAATTCAAAGCAGAAGTAGAAGTCTCTGATCCATGATTTGAGCTTTTGAGCTTTTAAAAGTTGCTAGCAGACCTACATCCTTCTTTTTTTACTACTTAGAATGAAAATGAGATTATCTTATTGTGGTGATCTTACTGTGTGCCACTGAAGGTTTCTAGTCACCTTTCTC
This sequence comes from Craseonycteris thonglongyai, assembly GCA_004027555.1. Lineage (NCBI taxonomy): Eukaryota > Metazoa > Chordata > Mammalia > Chiroptera > Craseonycteridae > Craseonycteris > Craseonycteris thonglongyai. The sequence continues at coordinate 1,773 of PVKE010040932.1, read as the reverse complement.
ATTTGTCATTTCATAATTCTAATTCATTTCTCCAAACAAACATTATTTTGTGGCAACTAAATCCATGTGGTGTAAGGACAGAAAGAAATGAAAGGCACATTTCCTTAGGATAGCTTGGAGTACACTAGGGGAAGGCTACAATATAGATTACCACCTCTAACTGAACCTGGAGTTAACTTGTGTGAGAGAAACATAGGGAAATGTAGTGACACAACCAGATCCAGGTTTGGGGGTGGGGAAACGAAAAAGGTGGGAAGGCCTCCAGAGGGATGAGTCTTACACTAAAAGTTACAGAATGGGGTGGCTATTTCAAGAAAGGGGAGGAGAGGAGCAGAGTCAGATGTGACAAGGTCTGAGATCACAGTATTTGGAGAAACTGCCAGGATTTGAGCATGTTGAGCAGAAAGTATAATAAAATATTGTGAGAAGAGAAACTTAAGGAATCAGTAGAGGCCAGATATTGTATATGCTGACAATCTATGGAAGGCATTACTGAACCAATTTGAAGAGGTTGAGGATTCACCAAAGATTTTAACCTAACTAGGAGAGTAAGTGATATATAATCATTTTTAGATTTAGAAAGCCAACACTGACAGGTCTGGCCTAAGCCAAAGTAACTAAATTTTATAGTGATGGCTTAGTTCATTTGCTGCATATGGAAGAGATGACAATTCCAATTAGTGAAAACACAAAGTGAAGTTCAAATTATATGTACAGACTTTCACTGACTTTGCTTACTAGCTGTATGTTTTGAAAAAGTATGTATTGAAACTAAGAAGAAAAAGACTAGTGAAGAGATTGAAGCCATCTGGGGAAAAAAGGAACATATTCTTGGTTGCTTAAAGAGAGAAAACACAGGGTTGCAAGAAAAATAGGCTTAGGGGGAAATAATAGAAAATGTTGAAGAAAAATGATGAGTTTGAACACCAGAAGTACAGAAAACAGAATAAAAGCCTAAAGCAAGAGGAAAACGATGTTTTACTAAGAGATGGACTTGGAGCAGAAAGTAACTGAATGATCCTAACATGTGGAGCCAGTCCTTAATTGAGTCAGAGAAGAAAGGGTACAAAAGCACTTTACCAATTCAGATAGAATCTCAGTGCTTAATTTGTTTTTTTGTTTCTTTTTATATATATACTGCAATATGTGAAACAATCTAGTTAGAATAAACATGTTTGTTACAGTCGGTGTAATTTTCCTACAAACAAATGTTTCCTTCAATATGCTAACCATACTACAAAACATTGAATTCTTTCTTAAGAATTTATATAATACTTTGCTCTGTAACAGTAGTGGGGAGAATCCTAAAAAGACTTAGTTCTGATGAGCTAAGTTTAAAGCTTATCTGAAGCTAAATTGTTTAGACGTTTCATTGGAAACATAAAAGAGAATAGTTTTTGATGAGCCTCAATGTTTTCTGATCTGATCCACTTAAGAATTCTCTGAGCCTTCTGAAGAAGTTATGACTAGTACAACATCTAAGCACAATGGATGTGAGTGGGTGGGACAATGGGTAGCCGCATTTGGTATATAGTCTGAAGGATCCTAGAAAGATGCCAAATTCTTTCTCCTGCCCAACTTATCAGCACTTGCAGTTTTATCCCAAGGAACATGGTTTTTTGTTGTTGTTGTTGTTGTTGTTTTTTTTAATTCTTTTAAATCCTTGCTGACCTGAAATTCAGAGGTTCCTTGATGTGACTAAGACCTCTATTAGCTCCTGAGGATTGAATCATTATGAAAACACAGAAGCATGAAATTATGGAGCTATAAATG
>PVKE010040931.1:0-14390 GCA_004027555.1 Craseonycteris thonglongyai | reverse complement strand
GTGGGGGGCTGATTCTGGGAGGTGGAAACATGATGTGATGCATGCGTGATGTGATGTGGACTTGTACTTCTGGAAGCTACCTAGTTGTTACCAACTAATGTCACCCCATTAAATTTAACAATAAAATATAATTAAAAAAATAATAATAAAAAATAAAAATAAAAATTTAAATTTAAATTTTAAAAGAAAAAGAAACAACAAACTAAAAAAGTGAAATCTAAAATCACACAGAACATTAATGTTGTCTCTTACTCTACATTTGGAAACATATGTGTTGTTTTCTTGATGGCTTGAGAAGGGAGTCTGTCTTTTTCTCTTAGCAGTCTCTACGGAGCCTAGTACGGCTTCGAATGATAACATATCTTGGACATACTCAAAGCAGATTGCAGGCATGGCAGCAAATTGGCATTCCTTTAGAGGGCTGGTTTCTAAAGGCTTTGCCCTTGCCAAGAACACCACTGTAAGACAATTACAGGCCATCACTTGTCTGTGCCAACCCAACCTTGCTGCCCCCCTGCCTCCCACCCCCGAAGAAAGACAGCAAATATCTGAAGATTTACATGAAAAAAATCTTTGAATTTGATCCAATGAACTAGAAAACAAAGAGATGAGTTTGCAAAAGTGAAAAGAGCAAATAGAAGTAATTTGGAAAGAAAGCAATAAAGTACCACAAAGAAAGCTCTCAATGCTTATGAATAGTGTCTTGAGTATTTCTTTTTAAGTGGTGGTGGTGCCATTGGGTTGGAGTGCTTCAGCTTGTTCCATTGGGATTGGGGTGGTCTGAGAAAGGGACGGGCCTTCATGTTTCAAAGTTGGATAGGGGTATAAAGAGCGTGGCTCCAGTTGAGGGAACAAGCAAAAACAACATGGGTTTATAACGCGCTAATCCTGCATATAGACCCAACCCAGATGCCAGGCCTGAATTAAATTAGGATGGAAAATTTTGGTCTGCTCACTTCATGGCAATGCATGAGGGGCATTTAAAGTATATGTCTGGCAGACGTATTGGGACTACTACTGTGTTTTTTTTTTCTTTCTATTTTTTTATTTTTGTGAATATATAAAATCTATTTATAAAAGCCTAAATACTTAATATTTTGCCAGTAATGTACATATTACTCACTAAACTGAAGTTGAGACATGGTATTATACGCTTTATGAGTTCCTTCCTCTCATAGGCTCAGCCAGAGGTCTCTCTGCAAGTATACAGTCGCCTCTAGGGCCTACTATATGAGCTTGCACCTTCTTGCCTGCCTCTTTGCTTTTTGCTAACTTAACCTCTGTTTTAAGCTCATGTCTTCTCTCCATCTTGGTGGTAATGTCTTGGACTTTCTCTTGCTTTCTGCGCCATCTTCACTTACAGAAAACATTTTAGTTTCCATTTGCTCTGGGTATGGCAGTTGAAGATCATCTCTGCCTACGACCCAAATCAGATATAGTTCCTTAGACCCAAACCTAAATTGAAACCTGGTTTTTCTCCCTGCTCACACAGGGGAAGAAGCTGCTCTAATACACAATGTTTAGCATGAGAAGGCTATATGGAAATCCTACGTACTGATGTATACCCAATTTTCATCTGTTCCCTATCTACAGATTCAGATTGGTAATCCCCTTACTCCCCAAAGTCATAGGTAGAATCCTCTTTTCTTTCTTCACCTTCATTTCCTCTTTACCTTCCCATCCCATTGCAAATTCTGTTAGCCTGGGATTCCTCTGAGAAGACGTCTGGTGTCACATCTTGCTGTTTTGAAAGGGGAAAAAGAAGTGTGAGAAATAGTTCCTCTCAAATCCAGCCCTCTCAGAAGTTTACTTTCCACACTGGAGGCAGATGCGTGTCCATACCGTGTGCGTGTGAACCAGTCCAACATCTTCCCAGGACTGAGTGTTAAAGGGTTGTTCTAACATCCTGAGTCATTACCAGCAATAGTAGTTCACTCCGATTGTGACTCTCTTACCCACACAGAGGACGCTGAAGATTGTTGCAAGTTGCTTGTAGCGCTTCTCACTGTCTTCAACAACTGGCAGACTGCGAGTGTTCAGAAAATATTCACCCCCTTTCTCTACTTTCACTTACCTTTTTCTTCTCGTTTGTTTCTTTTCCACTTCTTCCATTTTTCTTCCTTTCATTGGTTTTTATCCTTTCTCCGTTCTCTCCTATGCCTCCACTTCTATGGATGGCTCTCGGGCTTGGAGAGGTCCCAGTGGTCTTCAGTTTAGACCTGTGTCATCCTGTGCAGAAGCCACAAGCCCTGTGTGGCTATGGAGCACTGGACACATGGCTAGTTCGAACTGAAATAAGTTGTAAGTGTAAAGAGCACTATAAGTTTCGGTTATTGGCAATATATATTTTATTCTTTTTTTCAGTATAAAAAATAAGAAATATATAAAAGTTACTAGCAATAGAAAAAATAAAAAATATATTGTTAATGTTAATAACTTTTCTAATTAGGTGTTGAAATGACAATATTTTACATATATTGGGTTCAATAATATATGTTAAAATTAATTTTGTCTGTTTCTGTTTACTGTTTTAAATATGACTCCTGGGAAATTAAAATCTTGTGTATGTGCCTTATATTTTATTCCTATTACAATGTGCTGATCTAGACTGCCCGTGTGTAAGTAGTTTTTGGAGGGACAAGGAGAGTGAGCTGTAATATATAGTTTAAAAACAACAGGTTGCATTGTCCAATCATTGGCAAATGGAATAAGTTTATATAACTTTTGTCTTAAAGATTTTATTTTATTTTTTTTTTGATAAGAGAGAGAGACAGAGGGAAGTGGGGAGGGCCCATAGTAGTCTCCATAGTTCTATGTCATTCGTTTTTTATATAGTTTTACTCCACAGGTGGGTGCGGGGCTGCATGAGGCAGGAACTGAGTCAGAGGCCTCGTGCACAGGCCCTGGCAAGAACCGAATGGGGGAGGCACACCCCAGTTTAGCACATGGGTCTGAATGGGCCAGGAATTTGATCCTCAGACCCTGGGGCTGCAAAGCAAGTGCTCAACCCACTGAGCCATCCCAGCATCCCCACCTCGTTTGTTTTATATAGACCTTGAGCTGGAGAAAGATGCAAATTTATTCTCTAAAATACTTTTGTGTTTTGAGAGAGGGGTAAATACATCTCCACTACAATGTTTTCTCATTTTACCTTTGGTATGTCCCCACACGCCTGAAGACTTTATTGAACTTTACTAATTGTAATATGTATTAAAAATATTGCTTTTCCTAAATAGCATCTCTCTCTCCACCACCTTGGGTTATCATGCTGTCTATTCCTTAGGAATATTTATTCTAGATTAAAACTAAAACAACCTTTGGACACATCAATAACTAGTGGCTTTTTTAAAGCTGCAGCTGCTTTGACAAGGCAAAGAGTAGCAAACTATAAATCTGTGTGTGTGTGTGTGTGATATACAGCAATAAACCAGTATGAAGAAAAAATACAGTTAAATTGATTGGTACGTGTTTTAATTTTTCTTAAAAATCCATGTTGCTAGGTCAAAAGAATTATGATTTAAACATAAAGATTCTTAGAAATAAATTTTATAGGGGTATTCACTTCCGGGTGCCCCCTCTTGTCAGAGCGCTTTCCTTCTTTCAGCAGGCATTTCATTTTCAGATGTCCCCTCTTGTTTTGAGAGCTATACTTCTTCCTTTCTTAATAAACTTTGCTGCTTCACCTTAAAAAAAAAAAAGAAAAAGAAATTGAGATATTCAAATATCTTTGCCCCTGTCTTCCTCGGTGAACTAGGTCATCACAGAATTTAACTTCCTGGTGCTGTGTATCTATTTAAAATTTTTATTTACTTATCTAAATGGCAGTAGGGCTATTCTATTCAAGGAGAACAATGAATTTAGAAAAATAAGTCATTAACAAGGGCAGTTCAAAGAGGAAGGAAATGTTCATTGAGTAGAAATGCAAGCAGTAACCCACAAACATTGAATCTGTTCTCTAGAAATGTAAGTTTGTGAAGTACTTATCTAGAATAAGTGTGTGAGAATCAAAAGGAATATTCTGAGTGTGTGTGTGTTTGTGTGTGTGTGTTGAGGGAGGGAATGAGGGGATTAAAAGGGTAGACTAGCCTTTCTAGGTGTTAAAACAGAATTTAAAGTAAACACAATTAAGAGATTGTGAAACTTCAACAACTTGGAGATCACTGGAGCAAATAAATGGCCCAGAAATTAGTCAAAGACATTTCAGTAGGGAAAGAATAGTCTTTTAGCTAATGGTGCTGGGACAACTGCATATCAAAATGCAAAAGAATGAAGATGGATACCATGTATCAAAATTGACTGAAAATGAAACTTAAACCTAAATGTAAGAAATAAAACTACAAAACTCTTAGAAGAAAGCATAGGCATAATCTTTGCTACCTTGAGTTAGGCATTAGTTTTTTAGAAATGACACCAAAAGCACAAGCAATTAAAAATAAAAGTAAATTGGTCTTCATCAAAATAAAAAAATAAAACTTTTGTGCTTCAAAGTACATCATCAAGAAGGTGAAAGGAAAACCCACAGATTGGAAGAAAATACTGGCAAATCAAATATCTGATAAGGACTTATATCCAGATTGTGTAAATAATCTTATGACTCAAATACAAAAAGACAATAATTAAAAAAATTAGTAGAGGATTTACATAGACGTTTCTCCAAAGAAGATATCCAGATGGCCAATAAGCACATGAAAAGACATTAATCGTTATGAAAACATAAATTAAAAACACAGTGAAATACCACTTCCTACCAACTTTCATGGCTATAATAAAAAAAGACAATAACAAGTATAAGTGAAGATGTGGGGAAATTGGAAGCCTCATACATTACTTGTGGGACCATAAATGATATAATTGTTTTGGTATACAGTTTGGCAGTTCCTTGAAAAGTTAAGCATAAAGTTACTATACAACTCAGACATTCAATTTCTAAGTATATACCCAAAAATGTCCATGAAAAATTTGTACACAAATGTTCATAGCTGCATTATTCATAACACTCAATAAATGGAAACAATCCAAATGTCCATCAATTAATAAATAGATAAACAAATGCAGTCAATCCGTACATTGGAATATTATTCAGCCATAAAACATAATGAAGTATTAATACATGTGACAATTCTGGGTGACCCTTGAAAATAAGTGAAAGAAATCAGTCATAAAAGGTCACATATTGTATAATTCCATGATAAGAAATATGCAGATTAGGCAAGTTCATAGAGATAAAAAGTAGATTAGTGGTTGCCAGAGGCTGAGAAGAGAGGAGAAGGGAAGTGACTGCAGATAGGGAATTGAGGTGGTGGCTTCTTTTCGGGGTGATGGAAATGCTCTGGAATTAGGTTGTGGTGATAGTTGTACAACTCTGTGCATATACAAAAACCACAGAATTATACTCTTAAATTCAGATTATGTTTCAATAAACTTGTTATTAAAAATTAGCTCATATAAATGATTTTAGTATAAAATCAAGGCATTACAGATCAGTGAGAAAAATAAATATTCAATAAATGGTATTGGGACTACCTACAATTTTTATAAAGTAATAAATTTATATCTATACTGTGCTTCAAATGAAATTTCGGAGGGATTAAATATTTAAATATTAAAATTGAATCAGAAGAGCAAAACAAAGAGGTAGAAATAAATATCAGGTATTTATAGAGGAAGGTGAAGTAAATGTTTATGCATAGAAACAATAGAAGAAACAACAAATTAAATGATCAACATAAAAATGAGCACATTAAACATATATAAAAATTAAGAACTATGTGATATAAATAGAAAAACAATAATAAAAAGAAAAAATATATTGGCAATAAATATGTAAAAAATGTGACTGAATAAGTAAGTATATTTTAAAAAAGCTTAAATAATTTGATAACATATGAAAATAAAAATATAGCTGAGGATGCAAATAGATAATTCACAAAAGAAAGTCACACAATTCAAGGCAGGATAAAAGTTGTATAGTAACTTTTTCTTTGATTGAGAAGGCTATATGCAATGGTCATATAAAGAAGAAGGATATATTCATTCAGTTTGGGGGAGGCAATTGTAAGCGAGTAGGGTAAACAAAATGGAAAAACATTTATGCATGTAATGAAAGATATGTACTTTAAAATGATTACCCTTTCTCCTATCAAATGAGCAAGCATTATAGTTCTTAAAGATGGTGTGAAGGAAAGATAGAAGTGATTATATTCATACACACACAGGCAAAACAATGTATGTCATGAGAAGATCACTCCTGGTTTTGGAGTCATGCAGAATTAACATCAAATATTAACTCTGTCATTTATAAGCTGTATAATCTTGGGTAACTAATACAATCTATAAATCTATATTATTTACCATGAAATGGTGGTAATTACTACCTGTAGCATTGATATGAAGACTAATGACGTTATATGTAAAAAATCTAGGGGAAGCTGGGATGGCTCAGTGAGTTAAGGGCTTACTTTGCAGCCCCAAGGACTGAGGATCAAATCCCGGCCCTGGCCCGTTCAGACCCATATGCTGAACTGAGGTGTGCTTCCCATGCAGGAGACCCCCAGTTCAGTTCTAACCTCCGGTTTGGCCCCTTGCTTGAAGGAATATAAAATGGTGCAGCTGCTGTGGAAAACAGTATGGAGGTTCCTCAAAAAGTAAAAAATGGAACTATCATATGATCCAGTCATTTTATATCTGGGTATATAACCAAAGGAACCAAAAGCAGGATCTCTCAAAGAGCTATTTGCATTTCCATATTTGTTGCAGCATCATTCATAATAGCCAAGATATGGAAATAACCTAAATGCCCATCGATGGATGAACAAATAAAGAAAAGTGTGTGGGTATGTATATGTACACACACACTGAAATATTACTCTGCTTTAGAAAAGAAGAAAATTCTGTCATGTGGTACAATACAGATGAACATTGAGGACATTATTTTGAGTGAAATAGCCAGTCACAAAAAGACAAATACTATATGATTCTATTTATATGCAGTATCTAAAGTTAATCATATTCATGGAAATAAACTAAAATGGTGGTTGTCAGGAACTAAAGGAGAGGAAAGAAATAGGGAGTTGTTTAAAAGGTATAGAGTTTGATTTTTGTAAAATGAAGTAGTCCTGAAGATCTGTTGCACAACAATATAAACACACCACCACTAAACCGTAGAGTAGTTAAGATAGTAAATCTTATGTATCCGATTTTTACCACAATAAAAACAATTTTTAAAAGACTCAATAAATGTGACTTGTGTGTTTGGACATGACTTTGGAGTGGTAGAAGCCAAATGGATTACCCAGGGCCATTTGGAATAAACAAGGAGTGGTCATTGGAAATGTTAAGGCGAGGAAATAGAATGAGGTCATTTACATTTTGACAATATCATTCTGATTACAATATGGAAAATGAATTAGATACATGTGAAGTTGTACATTCACTACAACTATGCAAAAACATGTACATAACGGAAAAAACTAAAGAGAACATGGTTATGGGTGACTTTTTCCTTCACCAAAATTAAATTCTTGTTCTTGTCTTTTCTAACCCATAAGGGGAGCAGCAAGCAAAGCCACATAATTTGAAATTTATAACAGAAGGAGAGGTTGTTCAATCCATTTCTATACCTTCCTCTGGCCTGGCTTATCCCTCCAAGACACGCCGAGTTCAGGCCTTGAGCTGAGTGTCTTCTGTGCTGCCACCTAGTGGTAACTCCCAGGCTGTCAACAGAATTTAAGACGGCCAATAACAAGTTTTGTTTCGTGTCAATCACAGCACAATCTAAGAACACGCCTCTTCAATACAAGTCTTGATTGCAAGTGGCTGGGGGATCAACCTTATGACCTCTTGAAACTCTTTCACAGCTCTCTTTTATCTGGTTTAAGTTGGGGGAAAAGAACCCCCCCCCCCCCAAACAAAACAAAACAAAAAACAAAAGAAACTGTTGAAACTGAAAATTTTGTATTAACATGGCGTGATTCATAATAATAAATTCTGTTGTTTTGGGTTTTTAAAAATGTAATATTTAATAATGATGAAAAGGTACTAGGGGTTTTGTAAAAGAGTGATGATCTTTAAATATAGGTATCATGGCTAAATTTTAATTTGACAAATTCAATATTTTCTTTGACAATTTGTTAATTTGAAATAAGAAACTTTCTGATTGGATGATCAGATAATCCTCAGGGAGAAAAATGGTATATTTTGAGATTTAAAAATATATAATATTTTAATGTAATAAAATCTGGGGTGCTTGCTAATTAATAAATCTTAAATGAATATGGTATAAAATATGGACTTTATTCCATAATTTGAAGCTACTTTGTAATTAATGGGAAAAGTTAGTTTTGTTTTAGAAGAAAATATAGACCATACACATCAAATCAATGTAAGATATTTCAAAATCTTACCTTATGCATCATTTTTTTTCCCTTTCTTTTTCCTGTTTATTTATCAGTTGTAAAGACTATGAAGCAAAACTTTCTACCTTTTAAATTCCCAAGTGATGTTTCAACTTACGAATGGATCCATATTTTATGAAAAACAGACAGGGAGCTTTGGGCTCAGATTGTCTGCTTCCAGTTCTGACGTGATCTTTCTAGGTCCATGTTACTTGGACTCATGGTCCTCATCTGCAAAATGGGATAAAAAGCCTTCCAAATTATAGGGGTTCTGAAAGATTAAATGAAATAATGCATACAAGACACTTATAATGCCTGGTACAAAATAAATACTCAAATAATCTTAGCTAACATTATTACAAATGAAGCAGACCTATGCTAATGATATAGGTCTATAATTATCAAATTTGAGTAATTACCATTACTCAAATTTTCTCTCCCACCAGATCATTGATGTGACTTTTTAAAAACATGTATATGTGTATGTGTGTAGGTATGTTGAATGATTGACATCTACCACCGGTAACTTTTATTAAGGAGTTGTTATTTTGAAAAAAATGATTACATATAGACATCAAAGTCTGTTCTTCCCGACATATAGCTGTTGTTCAATGTTCAGAATAGTTTGACCCAGAGTAAGACCTATTATAAAGTTTGAATTAAAAAGATATGTTTAATTCAAATATTACATAAAGTTTATTGTTACAGCAAAATATTTTAAACCACTTCTTATACATCAGTGCCTGTTAAGCTTTAATAACTCTTGAATTAAGCATTTTTGGCAAACATTTAAAAATCCTTTTAATAAACCTTCTAAATACCATTTAAGATTTTTTTAAAGCATTGATTATTACTTACTATGTTGTTTAGCTGGGGAAATAAAACAATTGAAGAATCTTTTATGATGTGATGTACCAGAAGTAAAAATGCATGTGGTACAAATTAAGTACAGAAACCAGAGGGGTGCAGAGAACAGCTCAGAGTCAGGAGTAGAGTTAGGAAGTCATTTCTGGAATGTTCCAGAAGGTGGTATATTAGTGAAGGTCTGAATTGTTGGAAAGACTGTCACAGACTGTCATAGACTGAGTTAGACTGTTACTAAGAGTCATACTGGTCAGAATAGCCTTGATGGATGGCAAAGATGGTGTCTCTGATGGACTGTGAAAAACGGGGGACAAGAAAAAGTATTCAAACAGGGGAGATGGAATGGGCAGAAATGCAAAATCTGAAATATATGTGGTATGGTATGTATATTAGCTACAGGGAAGAAAAACACAGAGGTCTGAGATACACAAGAGACAGTCCAATTACAGAAAAGATGTAATGGAAGGTGCAACATAATGCAAGACCCAAGGAAGTTAGCTTGATAAAGGTAGGGGCATAGGAAATGGGGGAGAAGTAGTAGTTCTAGAGAAGAAGAATTCTAAAGGTAAGCAGATAAAAGATGTATTGAGGGAACTAAAAATCATGGCTAAATGAACATAAAATGGAGTCTGTGGTGATTGGCAGAGCTTTGGTTATATGGGGTCATATACTTGAACTTTATAAAGTTTTTCACTCTTCAAGCACAACTGCTTTATGGGTATTCACTAGCTGTTCCCTCTGCCTGGATTTCTGTTCCTCCAAATAGCCACATGCCTCTTCCCATTTCTTCAGGGGAGATTCCACACTGGGGAGATCTTCCTTGACCACCCTGTGTAACATAGTGTTTACGCGGTGCAGGGGACTGGTGAGATGTATAGATTCGGGAGTCAGACTGCTGTGACTGGCAATCTTGCTCTGTCCCTTCCCACGGAAAGTTATTGAACTTCTTTGTGCTTTGGTTTTCATATGTGAAAAATGTGAGTAATCATAGTACTGATGCAGAGAGTATTATAAAGATTAAGTGAATTAATAGTAGAGCCCTGAAAAGAATGTTATAATTAGTATTGTTTTAAATAATAATTGAGACATGCAGTAGAGGCCACTCCACTGTTAAAGTCAGCACCACTTTCACTCAGCTCACGGCCTTGAGGAAGTTGCTGGAATCTAGAGTTCCATGAGGGGGATGGTCTTGTGTTTTTGTAGTTAGGAAATATGTCAAGCACATCAAAAAGTATACAGAATTATACTCATATGATGAATACCTGTACATCCGCCACCTGGCTTAAGAACTAAAATGCTACTAATACAATGGAACCATCTGAAGATGGTGGGTTCTGATTTCTTTGTAATCTTTCTACACCAGCTTCTTCTAAGCGAGCCACTTGGAAGCTACTTCTGTGGGTGTTATGTGAGGGAAAATTTGGGGAACTGGGTTCAAAGTACTGGGTTTTAGTAAAATAAGTAGAGCTATTTTCTGCAGGATTACTTAAAGCCCCCCAAACTGAACACAGGACTCCCTTTTTATGTCATGTCTTTTGGGATGATGTTTCATGCAAAACATTTTTGGAAATACTAATCTATGTTATACTACAATATTAAGTCCCAAAAGTACTAGTAACTTGATCATTTTCTCATTATTCAAAGAAGATAAATTTAAAATATTAAGTAAAAAAAATAGGGCTTAATGATTAATAATCTTGGTGCTAAGACCAGAGCTGAATGGGCAGTTCAACTTTAATAACCAGGGAAGACTCTATGGCCTGATTATGTACATTCCAGTATTCTCCATAATTTTGCTATTTTATTCTATCCATATTTTCCCCAATCTTAATATTTTATTATAGTTATTTGTAATGGCATGCCATATGTTATTATTATCTCTCTCAAATCTCTCGTCGAACAAGGCAGGCAATAAATTCATTAAGTTCAAATGAGGCATAACTAATTGTCTTCACCCCCAAATTCTAAATTTTACAATGCTGATTTAAAGACTATTGAACATTTCTTTTGGTTCTTTCCAAATTTAACATTGATTAATACTGATATTACGCCATTAGTATTGACGTAAGCCAAAAGTTGGACTATAGCCACACCATATTTATAAATGTAGTCATTTCAAGGTTATGTTGTGGTAGAAGTCAGAGTCAGTGATGATCTGATGGATTGGAAGATGGGTGGGAAAATAGTTTTTGGAGCTGTTGGTCCTTGAGCTGTGATTTAAAAAGGAGAAAGTTGTGGTTTGGTTGTTCCATAGATATAGAAGAAATTGAGCAAAGGCTCACAGCCAGGAGAGGAAGAACCAGTGGAAGGAACCACATGACAATAAATTTAGTTGGTCTGGAAGGTGAAAGCTAGGTTAGCATAGGAGATGAAAATAAGAAAGGCAGGTCAAGCTGTGAAAAGCCTTTGAAAGAAATACTCAGAAATTTTTGTTTGACTCAAGTGTAATAGAAAATCAACATAACACTATAATTCATTAGAGGATACAGTCAAAATGATGAACAAGAGAAAGAAAGAGAGAAGGAATGACTTTAGAAATCACTGTAGCTCTATGAGCATAATTTATATACCAGTAAACCTTTATTATAAAGACTGAAAACAAACTGTATTTGTTGAATGGTGAGTGAAAAAATGGTAATGCTGATAGGGGTGGGTAATTCAGCTTATAGAACTCAACTAATAAAGTAATTACTAATCAGGAAGGTGGTTTGCCAGAGACTTCCTGTGGAAAATCAAGAGGAATAATATTATCAATGTATACGCACACGCACACACACACACACACACACACACACACACACACACACATTTATGTGTGACAGGCACTGCTCTGACAAATTTGTAGTAAAAGAGGTGAAGTAAACAAAATTCTTGCCTTATAGAGCTTAAAATCTAGAGGTAATTCATATTCATTTTTTTTTCTTTCTTTCTTTTTTTTTAAAGATTTATTTATTGTTTTTGACAGAGAGAGAGAGATACAGTCAGAGACAGAGAGAAGGGGGAGGGCCCCAAACAGTCTCCATAGTTGCATATCATTGGTTTTTCCACATAGTTTCACTCCACAGGTGCGCGCGGGGCTGCACAGGGCAGGAACTGGGTCGGGGTCTCGCCCCAGAGAGAACTGAACTGGGGGCACTCCCCAGTTCAGCATATGGGTCCGCATGGGCTGGGGCCGGGATTTGATCCTTGGTCCCCGGGGCTGCAAAGTGAGCGCCTAACCCACTGAGCCATCCCGGCTTCCCCATCATATTCATTTAATAAGTTCTTGCTGAACACCTAAAACTGGCCTGACTATGCCGTGTGCTCATGGTAGAGCAAAAGATATAGTTCTCATGGAGTTTACAGTCTATCTGCATATAGAGAATTACCATATTTTTCCATGTATAAGATAAAAAGAGTGGCTTTCTCCAGCTGTCTGTTTTTTCCTTATAGGCATCTAGCTGTACAGGGTGTTAAAACATCACTGAATGTGTACAGAATGGAGCAAGTTGTGTTTCCAAAATTTGAGTATGATTGTGATTATAGGAATATTCTGATAAGCACCTTAGAGTGGGGTAGAAGAGATCGCCAAGGGGCTTGCTTTAATAACAATAATGGACTCAGTTGCAGTCTAAGTAAGCTGAGACTAATTTTCTTTGTTTTGTTTTTTTTTTTCTCAGTTCTCTATGGAACCTAAAATGCAAATCTGATGATACAAGGGAACTATTCACAGATAACATAAGAAAAACGAGTTACTGGCTACCTCAATAATTTTTCTTTCTCTAATCTTCCCCCACATAGTACATGACTTCTCCTCTCTTATTGATTGAAGAGGCACCCGTTGTTGGCTCATTTTTCTTGGTGTTGATTCCATTTTCATTGTGCTATAGGAGCAAGTGAGTGGGGGCACTGTGGTGTTTAACTTCATGTGTCAAGTTGAATGAGCTACAGGGTGCTTGTGTATTGGTTAAACTTTATCTCTGAGTGTGTCTGTGAGGGTGTTTCTGGGGAAGATTGACATTTGACTTGGTAGACTGAGTAAAGCAGATTGTCCTTCCCAGTGTGTGTGGGCCTCATCTAGTCCATTGAAGGGTTGAGTAGAATCAAAGTCTGAATAAGAAAAGATTCTTTCTCTTTGCTTAATCATCATTGAACTGGGATATCAGTCTTCTCCTGCCTTCAGACTCAGACTGGAACTTACACCATTAGCTCAGGCCTTTGATCTCAGGTTGGAGTCCACCATCAATTCTCTAGGGCAGGGGTTCCCAACCTTTTTATACCCTAGGGCGCATTCTAAAATATTGGTAGGGCAGTGAGCACCAGCTATTTCTTTTTTTTTTTTTTTGCCATTTATTTATTTATTTATTTATTTTATTTTTATTGTTTTTGACAGAGAGAGAGAGAGAGAGAGAGATACCGAGACAGAGAGAACTGAACTGGGAGAGCTCCCAGTTCAGCATATGGGTCCACAAGGGCCGGGGCCGGGATTCGATCCTCAGTTCCCGGCGCTGCAAAGTGAGCGCTTAACCCACTAAGCCATCCCGGCTTCCCCGATTTCTAAGGATATTTATTATTGAACAAGAATAAAAAATGATAAACAAAAATAATTTTAAAATAAATTTATTGTACAAATTATATACACACAAAGAAACATATATTCAAAATGTAATACAAAGTAAATAAAAAACACACGTATAATAAAATCATTTAAAAAAACATAAAAGAAAACATAAAAAAAACCAATCTGTTAGTGTGATCTTTGGCATTGCATTTCATTGGCCAGTGCCTCGTAATTAGGAGAGTATGACGACAACCCTGTTAGCAAACAATTATTAAGATGCTCATCAGTAAGTCGAGACCTATATCGTGATTTTATTAAATTCATGTTTGAAAACAAAGATTCGCATAAATACGTTGACCCGAAAAACGATTTGATTTTATATGCTGCTTTTTTTAAAAATGGGAACCTTTCTTTGTCGACTATGTTCCATAAGTCCTCTGATATTAAGGATTTGAGCAAAATATCGTTCTTAAGGTTCAAAATTTCTAACTCTAGTTCTTCTGCTTTCCCCTGAACAAGGTCTGCAATACATGCGGCTAGTTCTATTCCATTTATTTGGCAAGTAAAAGGATTGATACAGAAGGAGACAATTG
>PVKE010040930.1:0-14391 GCA_004027555.1 Craseonycteris thonglongyai | reverse complement strand
CGCCCTGCCCCACAGTCCCTGTTCCACTTTAGGCTCTGTGATCTGATTAGGGCACTGCGTGCTGTCCCTTGAGTTCGGATGTTAAATTGTCCACAGTCTTGTGGGGCTTCCACGCTCCCTAGGTCTCGGCTTCCAGCCCGCCCTCGATCCAGCTCCACTGTGACCGTAGTCCCCCAATCCCCCTTTGTTTTTGCCAGCCTGGGCAGCACTCCGAGTCTCTGTCCCCGAACCGCTGCTTCCCTTTCCCTCTCCCGGTGTGCCCTTTTTTCTCTAACCTTTGTGTGTTGTTCTGCGTTGTGTGGTTCTCTTAGTTGAGGTTTCTTCTCAGGGTTTCCCCTGTGGATTCCCCTCTGTTCACAAGGCCCTTCCCAGGCAGTTATCGGCATTCTCCTCTCATGCCGCCATCTTGGATCCTCCTTCTTTCCTACCGATATTTTAGAATGCGCCCTAGGGTATAAAAAGGTTGGGAACCCCTGCCTTAACCTAACACCTTCACAGGTTCTAGGGATTAGGACACAGATGTGTGCAGAGAAGCAAAGAGGTAGAGGTGTGGGTAATATTATTCTGTCTGCCACAAGAGGGAAAGATATTTGCATGCCCTCAAATACCTATGCCTCTGATTACTTATCAATTATATATAAAGGAACAAGAGCTCCTTTTACAAGAGAGAGATCCGCTTAATGAAGGGCTCAAATGTAGCCTCACTAGTAACAAGACAAAGGGCCATGATGAGAAATGGATGTAAAGCAATAAAAAGAATATTAACTGGCTTATGTAGTATATTTTCCAAAAATATGTAATCTTAGGCGTGCCGGGATGCTCAGAAGGTTGAGTGCTTGCCTTGTAGCCCTGAGGTCTGGGAATTGAATCCCAGCCCCAGCCCACTTGTAAGCCTATATGCTGAACTGTGGAGCAACTGGTAACCACTGAGCCCTCTGAGGTAAGGGTTCTTGCCTCCCATTCAGGAGGCCCCCAGTTTGGTTCCTGCCCAGCATGGTCCCACATTCACCAGTGTGAAATGAAACCCTGTCACAACTAATGATGTACATCTATGGAGACAGCTCTGGGCCCTCCCCACTTCTCTCTCTCTCAATAAAATAAATCTTAAAAAAAAAAAATACATGTAATTTAATTTAAACACAAGGAAATAAATCAACAAATTCATATTGTGACAGTTTCTATAAACAATTGGCCTGGATTCTTAAAAAATGTCAATAGCATGAAAGAAAAATAGCAATTGCTGTAGAAATGACTATTAACTGCAATGAGTTATCCTTGATTGGATCCTGGAATAAAGGTGAAAATCAGCAAAAAGAATATTTTTGGAGAATTTGAGAATTTTAAATATGGTCTGTTTAATATGCAAAATTAATTTATCCATATTAAAAACTTAGATATGATCATGATGTTGTGGTTCTGTGAGAGAATGACATTGCTAAGAGACAGTGTTTAGAGGTGAGATATGATGTCGTCAGCTGGCTTTCAAATAGTTCAGCAGAAAAAAGTGGATAAGATGTATGTGGGTGGGTTCTACAGAAAAAAAAGAGATAGAAAAAGTGAGTATTAAAAAAATAACATTTGGTGCAATTAAATGAAAGGTTGACTTCAATGGCTGGAGGTTCTTGCTCGTGACACTCACTGTGTGAGGAGTTAGTTTCTGCAGCAGCTATTATTTACATTGTTTTGACAATTTGACCAGAGAGGCCAAACAGTGAACCATCACATCAGTCTTTTGAAAACCTAAAATTTTTCTATTACTTTTGAATTTTATATATATTGCCAAATTTCTTAAGCTGGCTTAAATCTTCACAACTGAGAGCTTAATTATCTGCTTACCATGAACTTCTCTAGTTAGAGAACATTTTCTCTTTCCTTCTTTTTAAGACTTCTTTGAAGATTTGCTCCCCTATAAGCAGATCATTAAAATGAAAGACAGAAAGTTATCCTCCTTCCTTCATACTTAATGAAATGTCTTCTTTCCTCTACCAGGTAAAGAAAATACCTGTAATTTCTTTCAGAACTCAAAATGCACAGGTTTAATGACTTGTTTATAAATTACATGCCTGAATAGTAGACCCTTTCTGGACTTACACAGCTTCTACCACATTGTGGACATGTCACATATGTTACATAAACATAAAGGAAAATTTTCTAAGCCACATTTTCACACCTTCTTTGGAATGAGAGCTTTTCAAACCAACTCTTTATCCTTTTTTTGAGGCTGTAACTTTGATTTCTAAACAGCAAAAGTGAGAATAAGCAGAAAGGACAAAGTATAGGAGCTTGCACCTTTACAAAGCCTATATAAATGTTTGAAAAGTGATTCTCTAACATTCACAGCAGGTTTTTCTTACAGTAGTTTCCTTGTATTTCTAGTAGTCTATCACCTGATGAACTGCACAGCTCCTTACTATTCCAGATGATACACAACTGGGTTTTGGAGAACTTTTTTATTAAAATGCCCTTAAGTCATAAAAGTGTACTTTGAAATAGCACAGTAGGCAGCTGCTTCGGTAAGTTGAAGATCAAAGATGTTGCTATCCTCATGGCCAATGAGAACAAAAATTTGATTTTAGTGCAAAGGTATTTGGGGAAGAAATGATTTCTTGCTGATAAGAGCAAGCTGAAAATGGAGCAAGGAGGCTATGGACCTATCTCCTTTACCATATATTTCATATATTTCTCCAATAGCCTATCAGACCTTCTTTGAATCAGTCTTTTTAAATGTATAACCCTTTCCTCAATTCACCATTTTTTCTCTTCTCAACAGCTGGCCCCTTATCTTTGCTCTTCAAAGAAAACATGCTGACCTGCCCCCTACAGACAAGCCCTCTAAAGCAAACATGTGCCGTTTCTTCTTCTCATTGCCCTTGTTCTGACACAAACCACCCCACATTAGACTATTTTCCTTCCTCATTATTTTCCCATTCATGTTTTGTGAAAGCCAGCAATGGGACTCCAGAAAAGAAATGCTCACAGCAGCCAACGCTGGAAGCTGTGTGGTATCAACTTTTGAGACAGACTGTTGACTAGCCATTTGCTTTATACTTTAGAGGTTACTGGCTAGTGAGTAAAATTGAGCCAGTTTGACATCTCTTGATCATACAACTCCCAGGGTTTTCCTGAATCTGAAGCAAAATGGTCAGTTAATCTCAGCACACAGCGTTAAGGAAGGCAGGGGAAAGATGGAGAAGCCAGACTGGCTATAATGCAGTCCACAACCAATGGATCAGTGTCTCTGGCCCAGCAAACGTTCTGCACAGGCCTCAGAGAGAAACTCTGTATAGAGCAAAAGCCCAGTTTATGTTAAATTAGTGTACCCATAACACTATTTGATATTTAATTCACATTCAAGTATGGTTACCAAACCATGAGAGATCGAGTTTAGATTTGAGGATAACCCAGTTTGTATTTTCTATCAGAACTAATGGAAATTGTAGCCTAAGGAGCAGTTCCTTTGAAATTTCCAAGAATTCTCACAACCCAAAGATCACATAAAATGCCTGCAGAGCTCAGCAAAGCCCAAAGCCAATATCACATACCCCATGTCAAATGAACGAATGGATATATATGTAAATATCAGACCAGAAAAGTCAGCAAATCTGTGACTGAACACGGTTCTGCCCTCAAACCTCCCTATAAAATTTAAGTTGTCCAGACGAAAACAATACTTTATGATTACTTCCTAGAGGAGGACTTAATTCTACATGTAAGCGCTCCCAGCAAACAGATTTCAACACATAACATGAATCTCTAACAGTAAGTAGATGATTCCCTTTTCATGTAATTTTTCTCAAATGCTTTAAATTAAAAAAGATGGCAGTGGGGAGAAATGACAGAAAATCAAGCCATAAAGATACATCTGGTCATTCAAATATTTCCAACTGCGTTTTAATTATACATAGGGGTATATTTTTATATGCTCACATATATAATCTTCCATATTTAAAAGCCCATTTTCTCAGGCATTCTCTCTTACCTCTACTCCCACTAACAAATGCATTTGAAGACAAAGAGTTATAGCTATAATATTCATTCATAAAACAGGCTCAGAATGGTGCCATCATATCGAAAGGCTTTGTGATTCTCAGCTCATTCTGAAGTGAATGGTCTGGATCAAATTGGCAATCTGCTGGCAACCCCACTAATTCATGGTCTATCTTCACTCTTTCCTGCCTCTCCCCACCATGGTCACTAATGTAGCAGCAACTAGAAAATAGTGCTCCATCGTAAAGGACATGTTCAGGGAGAATGTTTTGAATATCTAATTTAGAGTAGGAGTGATGTTTGCTTTTCTAAAGAGTTAAAAATATTTAAATTTAAAATATACTTCTTGAGGAAAGAAAATGAAAAAAAACTTGTGTTCATGACACGATGCTTACTTCTTTTATTTTCATGTGACACTGATAATGAGTATCATACATTTTGCTTCCAAGAAGTCAACCATAGCAATGAACCAGGCAATTAGAAATGGTGCCAAAATATAGACTACTTTTTTTTTTAATTAATTAATTTGTTTTTTGACAGAGAGAGAGAGAGAGAGATACAGAGACAGAGAGAGAATTGAACTGGGGGAGCTCCCAGTTCAGCACACGGTTCCACGCGGCCGGAGCCGGGATTTGATCCTCGGTCCCCGGCGCTGCAAAGTGAGCGCCTAACCCACTGAGCCATCCCGGTTTCCCCATAGACTACTTTTTAAAGAAGTTTTAGTTTCAAAGCAAAACTGAGTGGAAAGTACAGAGATTTTTCACTTACCCACTCCCACACCCAATGTAGAGCCACCCCCACAATAAATACCCCCTAGCAGAGTGGAAAATTTACTAGTCAGCTGATCTACATTGACACATCGTGTCACCCAAAGTTCATAGTTTACATTAGGGTTCACTCTTGGTGTTGTGCATTCTATGGATTCCGACAAATATAAAATAACTTGTATCCGCCATTACAGTATCATACATAATAGTTTCACTGCCCTAAAAATTCTCTGTTCTCTGTTTAGTCATTCCTCCCTCCCCAGTCCTGGGGCACAACTAATCCTTTTACTATTTACATAGTTTTACCTCTTCCAGAGTGTCATATCATTGGAGGTATATCGTTTGAAGCCTTTTCATATTGACTTCTTTTCCTTAGCAATATACATTTAAATTTTCTTCACATCTTCATGGCTTGATAGATCATTTCTTTTTAGAGCTGAATGATATTTCAGTGTATAGATGTTTACAACCAGAATGTTTAACTACTGACCTATTAAAAGACATCTTGGTTGGTTCCAAGTTTTGGCAACTTCGAATAAAGTGGCTATAAACATTTGAGTACAGGTTTTTGTGTGGATATAAACTTTCAACTCATTTGTGTAAACATCAAGCAGTGTGATTGTGGGATTGCATGGTATGTTTAGTTTTGTAAGAAACTATCAAACTTTTTCCTAGAATGACTGTAATATTTTGTATTCCCACCAATATAAATGAGAATTTATGTTGTTACACATCCTCTTCAGCATCTGGTATTGTCAGTGTTTTGAATTTTAATCATTTTAATAAATGTATATGAGTTGTTTTAATTTTCAATTCTTTAATAAGTTGTTGGGGATCTCTTCACATGCTTATTTGCCATTTGTGTATCACTGTTGCTGAAGTGTCTATTTATATCTTTTACCCATTTTTAAATAAAGTTGTTTGTTTGTTTTCTCAGTTACTATTTAGCTCTAAGAAATCCTTGTATATTTTGGGTAACGGTCCTTTGTCAGGTGTCTTTTGCAAATATTTTCACCTAGTCTTTGGCTTGCTTTTTCATTACTATTCACTTTTCATTAACTATTACTTCTTTTTAAGGTTTTTTTATTTTTTTATCACTTAACCATCTGTACTAAAGAGAATGATTAAATACTGATAACTCCAGTTCACTGAAGTGATTCTACCTGAACATATGAAGGTCTCAAGCAGAAGTGTCCAACCTTTTGACTTCTCTGAGCCACATTGGAAGAAGAAGAATTATCTTGGGCCACACATAAGATACACTAGCACTTACAATAGCTGATGAGCTAAACAAAAAAATTGCAAAAACATCAAAAAATATTTCTTTAAAGTTTATGAATTTGTTGTGGGCCACATTCAAAGCCATCCTAGGCCACATGCAGCCCACAAGCCACAGGTTGGACAAGCTTGATCTATTACTAGGCTGTTGACTAACAGTAAAACATTTTATATGCATAGTTTATTGACATATTATGGCGAAATTTTTTTTTGCAATTTATTAAAATCTCCCTGGGAGGAATGAAGGGAATAGACAGCATTTCCCCATTTGACAGATGGGAATGTAGATATTCAGAAGTTAAAAATATTTTTCCTGACCTTTACTTAATAAGTGAGCATCCAAACTGATTAGTATCTACTGTTTTTTTGTTTGTTTGTTTTTCTTTTTAAATCAGGGTTTTATTCTGTGGTTCTGTATGAATTTTAGGATTCCTTTTTTTATTTCTATGAAAAATGCCATAGAATATTGATAGAGATTGCATTAAATCTGTAGAATAGTTTGAGTAATACGAACATTTTTAATAATACTAATTCTCTCAAACCAGGATCATGGAGCATCTTTTCATTTATTTCAGTCTTACTCTCAATTTCTTTCAACAATGTCTTAAAGTTTTCAGAGTACAGGTCTTTAACTTCCTTACTTAAATTTATTTTGAGGTTGTTTTTTTTTTAATCTTTTGTATTCTATTAGGTTTTTGCTTTGTGGTTACTGTGAGACTTACATAAATTATCTTATAGTTATAAAGATTTATTGTAAACTGATTAAAAACTTAATTTTGATCACATACAAAACTCTTTCCCCAAACATTTTGTTTTTGATGTCACAATTTATTTCTATGTTGTGTATCCATTAACAAATATGTAGCTATAGTTATTTTTAATACTTTTGTCCTTTAACCTTTATACTAGATTTAAGTGACTAAGATATCACTATGATCAGCAAGAGTTTTCTAAATGTGACTATATACTTACCTACCAGTGTATTTTAAATTTTCATATATTTTCATGTTGCTAGTGTGTTTTTATTTTAGCTTGAATAACTCCTTTCAGAATTTCTTGTAAGGTATGTCTAGCTCTAAAGAACTCCCTCAGCTTGTGTTTCTTTGGGAAAATCTTTTTCTTTCTTTCATTTCTGAAGTAGAGCATTGCTGGGTAAAGTATTCTTGGATGGCTGTTTTCTTTTTTGTTTGTTTTTTTCTTTCAGCATGTCATATAAAAACACTGAGATTGTGATAACATCATATGGAACCACGTTTTGCTTCAGCCATACCCCAGTTCAGCTTGAAAGAAGCTGTGTGATTTGGGGCAAGGTCATGACTTAATCTCTCTGAGCTTTAGTTTTCTTGACTCTCATGAGGATTAAATGAGATAGTAACATGAGTCCCTGAGTTATTTCATAGATATCACTTTTCATTAAGCACTTGTATAATGGACTTGTATATTTGTTCATGGGGCTATCTGCCTCATTAGGTGAGTTCCTTGAGAACAGAATCACAGTTTATTCATTTTTCCTTTCAGTACCAAGCTCCTCATAGGTATTATTATATGCTTTTTGAATGAATTCAGGTATTTTTAAAACAATGTCTTGGCCAATGGCTAGTTCAACAGAAGCAACAGCTTGGTTTGGTCATGGTAGGATGTCCCAGGGCCTCTTTGTAGTCAGACATAGGGAGGCCACGGGGATGGCTGACTGAGAAGGCCTGTCATGCCCACTCCCTAGAGATGAGTAAAGTAGTCACATTTTTGTTCTCGATTAGCTCTCAAAATAATCTGATGAGATAGAATTATTATTTCTATGTTAACAAAAGAGAAAATTGGGACTCAGAGAAGTAAAGTAAATCACTCAGGTTGAGTAAATTTTGCAGCAGCAGAACAGTAATTTCAACTCAGACATTGCTATGGATTGAATGTTTGTGACCCCCAAAACATATACGTGGAAGTCCTATCCCCCAGTGTAGCTGTATTTGGAGATGAGATCTCTAAAGAAGTAAATAAGGTTAAATGGGGTAGGGCCCTAATCCCATAGGATTATTGTTTTTATAAAAAGAGACACCACGGGAAGCCGGGATGGCTCAGTGGATTAAGTGCTCACTTTGCAGCCCAGGGGACTGAGGATCAAATCCTGGCCCTAGCCCATGCAGAGTTATATGCTGAACTGGGGTATGGCCCCCCCAGTTTGGTTCTCACCAGGGCAAGTTTCCCATGTGGAAGGCCTCCTGTTTTGGTCCGCAGATCACAGGGGCTTTCTTCCCGTTTGGGAGGTTCCTGGACTGGTTCGGTTCCTGACCTGCATGGTCCGCACCCACTTGTGTGGAATGAAACCATGTTGAAAACTGATGATGTACAACTATGGAGATTGCTCTGGGCCCTCCCCCTTCTCTCTCTCTCTCTCTGTCTCTTTCAAAAGCAATACAATAAATCTTAAAAAAGAAAAAAAAAAAAAAGGAGAGAGACACTAGACAACCAGCATATGTTTGTACATGTACTTGTACACTCTGTCTCTCTTTCTTCAAACACACACGCACGCACACACACACACACATGCACACACACAGCCATGTAAGAATAGCGAGAGAGTGGCTATCTACAAGCCAGGAAGAAAACCCTTACCTGGAAGCAAATTGGCTAGAACTTGATGTTGGACTTTTAGTCTCCAAACCTGTGAGAAAATAAATGTCTATGGTTTAAGCCATCCAGTCCATGCTACTTTGGTATGGCAGCCCAAGGTGAGTAATACAGACATTGCTCTAGTTAACTATTTCCACATAATGAGTCATTCCAAAGCTTAGTGCTTTAAAATGACAGAAATCATTTTCTTATTTGTCACAGTTTCTTAGGGTCAGAAATTTTGGAAGGGTTCAGCTGGGCAGCTCTGGCATAGTTCCTGTTCTGGTGGTTGCAAGCAAATTTTGCTCAGAACTACAAGAGCTGAGGGATGGCTGGGCATTTCTCTCTGAGCATGTGGTCTCAGGGCCTCCCCCCCATGGGATATTTCTTCACAGGCTATTGGACTTCCTAACAGTGTAAGAACCTCAGGTTCATCAGATTGCTTATATGGTACAAGGTGTCAAGAATTAATATTTCAGCAAACAAGACAAAAGTACCATTGCCCTTTATGACCTCACCTGAGAATTCATTCATTGTCACTTTCACCCATTCTATTGGTTATGAGTAAGTCACAGCCTGATGAGTTTGAAGAAGAGGATAGCTAGACTCCACATCTTTCTGGGGAAGTGGGAAGATTTTAAAAGAGTGTGTAGGATAAGGGCTCCTTTTGTGGCCATTTTAAAAAATACAATCTGTCACAATATATTCAGGTCAAGAACTGTGATTTTTTTCATAATGATTTTGTGAAGCTAAAACCTTTCCCCTCTTTGAAGGATTAAAATATGGAGTTTAGAAAAAAGAGATGAGTCATTATGCATTATTTACAATGAGTTGAGGAGTGCCCCCACTCTACTTTGTTAAGAGACCTAGGGTCACAGAAGGCAGATTTCCAAACAAGTGCCTTTAAACTAATTCTCTTAGCTAAGTCCTCTGGAGAGGGCTTGGGGTCTATGTAGTCAGGTGAAAAGATGGCTCTTCTCATGAAGACAGAAAACTAAAGGACCCCAAGCATCAGCTTGAAAACTAGTATGAGGGGATCTCATTCAAGATTTATCAATGAGCAACTTTGGTAGACCTCAGATTCCCTCCCAGAGCAGAAGCACAACCAATGGTAGGAGAGTCGGAGAGGGCAGGGGTAGTGATTGTGGTATGAGAGGGAGGTGGGTAGCAGGAAGTCTGTGGACTCGTTAGCAGTGCACTAGGGAAAAAGCAGGACAGAAGTGTTCTGCAAAGATAGTGAGAAAGCCAATCCTCCAATAGTACCACCCAGTAAAGGCAGCAAGTAGCAAATCTAGCTTAATGGCAAATGAGCTCTAGTTATTCACAATGGAAGAAAAATCACAAAACAATTGTCTGTTAGGAGATTGTTTCTTAGAATGGAGTTTCTGGGCATTTCTGTCTTAGTCCTGGAAGAGGCTTGCTGGAAAACAGGTTCTATATATTTTGTATTCATACCACCTTGCCATAGCCTTGATAATATGAAAAAGTGAAAAGAATGAAAAACATCACTCTCGATAGATGTGGACTTAGTTTACAAAGAAAGATCAAATACTTCTGAGGCTACTCATTATAACATTAATCAAGGACCCAAAATGTTTATGGAGTTCTCATTACTACCTCTGTCCATTTATTCCCCCAATCCAGGTCACAGGGTAAGTTTCCCAGGGCTAGCTAATGATCCAAGGTAAAGCAAGATGATATTAATTCATATGTTTTTTTGAAAGGCAGAGAAGTTCTTTAAGACATGGATTTTTAAAAACTGAGTCTGACAGGACTATTGAAAAGAAATATTATTATGACCCACTATAAACTAGAATGAATTAAGTTGACTATGTAGTGCCCCCTTCCCTCTTCTTTCATGCAACCAGTAGTAATATCTCTTTTTTTCTCTCTCTTTATTAAGCAGTGAATCTTTTTTAACTACAATATACTGTTCAGGAGTAACCTCAGCTCAGATAAGACTGATATAGTCTTGTCATTTTCTTTCCACTTTCCTTCCCAATTTCAGGAAGATATTCTGTTGGGAACAGATTAGTGTAAACTGCTTGAACCTGAATTTGCCCCATGCATAAACTAGTAACTGAAACTGGTGGGGTAGGGGGTGGGGGATTAATTCAGAGGAAAAATGAGTATAAAGTCTTAGGGGAATAAATTCAAATTTTCATTAAATATTTGGAAAAGCATAAGAGGAAAATATATCTACTGATGTATTATCTTCCAAGCTTAGTATATATTGCCTTAATAATATTTCAGCACAGAAATTCATGTCAAACCTCTCACTCTTACCCCCATCCACCTCTGTTATACAAAGTGTTATGAGGAAACATTGTCAACCTAAGTGCATGTATTCTGATCAATGAGGAATGTTTTCCTCCCCATGAGAAGACCATCCTACTCAACTATGGGAGTACTTTAAAGAGAAAGACAGAAAGAAAATGCCACAAAATCAGTGGATTTAATCTTAGTGCTCCATGGAAGGACAGCTGATCAAGCCTAATTACCGAGGTTACCATAAAAGTCACTGCCTCTCCAATACCTTCCTGCCAAATATCCTGCAGCACTTTGTGATAATCCAAGAACAGGAATTTCCTATGAAGTATCATTTTCAGCATTGTTTTCCTCAGAAGAGTCACATCTCTGGAATATTTTTTCATCCTGTTTCAACAACCTATAGATTTTGGAGTAGAATTCAGAGCCAAATTAATGGGAAGGCATGCTCGGTATCCACCTAGGGCAAGATAAAAGGGGAATTAAAATATCACTGAAATAAAATGGCAAAGTGTAAATTGGTTTCACTCCTTGCTGGTGTCAACTAGTGTTGAATACTTTAGTGAATTGCACGTGCACTTGCTATCAGCTGAGTTCAAAAATCAATAACACATGTTGTTTAGCTTACCAGGAATAAGTGACCTAGTTTAATTATCTAAATGTTAAACCCCTTAATTTGCTTCCCAAATACTGTTTCATTTAGAAAATTGCAAAGGAAAATTGAGAAAACTAAAGAAAATGTGGGAAATATTTGGGATTTTAAGTCCTCCCTTCTGTAGCTAGTGGAGTTAATAAGTGACTTTATATACAGTTTTGTTAGTTTAAAAAATTAGTTTCTAACAGGTGTGAGGTGGTATCTCATTGTGGTTTTAATTTGCATTTCCCTAATTGCTAGTGATGTTGAACATTTTTTTTCATGTATCTGTTGGCTATTCATATGTCTTCATGGGAGAAGTGTCTGTCTACCACTCATACCTGTTAGAATGGCTATAATCCACAAGACAAGGAATAACAAGTGTTGGAGAGGCTGTGGAGAAAAAAAGAACCCTTCTACACAGCTGGTAGAAATGTAAATTGGTACAGCTACTATGGAAGGCAATATGGAGATTCCTCAAAAACCTAGGAATGGAATTGCCTATGACCCAGCAACCCCTCTCCTGGGTATGTACCCCCAAAACATGAAAACCTTAATTCACAAAGAAATATGTACCTCAATGTTCATCACAGCACTGTTCACAGTGGTCAAGTCATGGAAGCAACCAAAGTGTCCTTCGATAGATGACTGGATAAAAAAGTTATGGTACATTTACACAATGGAATACCACTCAGCTATAAGAAAAGATGAAATACAGCCATTTGTGACAACACGAATGGACCTTAAAACCGTCTAGTTACGTGAAATAAGTCAGACTGAAAGAATCAAGAAACATATGAACTCAATTATAGGTGGAATATAAAACTGAAAGTAATAAAGAAGCAAAAACTCATGGACACAGTCAACAGTTTGATGGTTACCTGAGGGTAAAGAGAAAGGTGGGTTGGAGAGTGGGAGGGGGGCCAGGGGGAAGTTGGGAGGGGGCAACAAATATACAGTGATGCCTTGGAATTTGAACTTAATCCATCCCAGAACGCTGTTGGAGTTCTAAAACGTTCAAGTTCCAAGACGAGTGGGTGTTTGGTTAAAGCTACGGTGCTGTACAGTTCATACATTCCACACAAACAATGTGTTTGCAATCGAATTCCAAAGCAGCGTTCAGGTTCTGAGGCAAAATTTGTGTGATTTTTTTTTCTTTTGGATTTAAAGTTGTTTGAGTTTTGGGGTGTTCAGATTCCAAGGTATCACTGTATGGTGATGGAAGGAGAGCTGATTCTGGGTGGTGAGCACATAATACAATGCATAGATGCTGTAATGTAGAGTTGTACACCTGGAAACTAGGTAATTGTTATCAACCAATGTCACCCCACTAAATTTAACAATAAAAAAAATATATGTGAAAAAATCATTTTTTTCTAGCTTCCATTAAAAAATGATGTACAAATATTTAAAGAAAAATATAAGAGGTGCCAATTTATTAGTCTTCTCATAGCTTCCACATGTCTCCAGTCAACCTCGAGTGACACAAGATCCATTTGATCAGCTTTGCAGCATCTTTGTTGTGGGAGGCAATCCATAAATAGAAAGTATTTAAGTAGTGTTGATCTTCAAGGCCCACTTACTAGCTATGTTCTTTAATTTTAACTTCAGTGAAGTTTTTGACTTCTTAACTCTCCACTACTAACTTCTTTTAGCTTATAGGATAATTTCCTCACTTTTACTCTAAAACTTTTTTTGTTGTTTGGCTAACCTCCAATCTATCATTTATAAATTCTCGATGTCATTTATAATTCATTAAGAAACAACATGAAAATTCCACATTGTTATTTTTAGTTTCACTCAGTCTTTGAAGACTAACAATAGTTTTTAAAAGACTTACCATGTGTCAGGTACTGAGATAACAGCTATATACAGATACAAGGACTGTCCAAAAAAACATTCAGCTATAAGTGCCTCTAGCTTTCATATTACATGGCTGGATGTTCTCTGCACAGTTAACTCTTGTATACAATATTTATCTTCACAGCAATCATTTAAAATGCATACTATATTCATTCAAGACAAGACAACTGAAGCAAATATATATATATATATATATATATATATATATATATATAATTTTTTTTTGCCCAATGTTTCATAGACAGTAACAAAACTAGAATCTGACCCCTAGTATGTCAACTTATCTGAAGCCAAAGCCCATATTCAAAAACTCTGCACTAACTGTCATTCATGTCTACCATTTATTTACCGTCTGAGATGTACAGTGATCTCACAGCCTGTGAGAGACAAAGCTAGAGGTGAGAATCAGACCTCCTGTCTCCAGGTATACAACAACCACAATAGGAAAAGTGTGTCAGCCAACTGCCACAATGCCCAGCATCTCCATTTATTGCATAAATGAAGGGTAGTAATAATATTGAATTTTTAATCTTAGGAAGCTAGTGTTCTTTTGGTGTAGCTCTGAGAATCCTTGTTAGTATATTGGTGACACCATCCTTAATTTTCTCCAGTAACTTCTGAATGCCATCTGGCCAAAATTTCTCACATGTAAAAATTAGCTTTGCCTATTACTTTTTTGAGGCTTTAATACGAACTCAGAGTGCCCACTACATGTTTATCCCTGTTTTTTGTTTGTTTGTTTGTTTGTTTTTGTTTTAAATAACAAACAAACTAATAAACTAGTAATAAACTTGTAATAAACTAGTTTATAAACATATATCCTAAGTCATTTTTTTTATTTAGCTTTTAACTTTACTTTAGCAAAAGCAGAAAGATTTAAAAAAACCAAAAAATGAATTTAACCTAAATATTTAGTTTGTTCATACTGCAGTATTTAACAAACAATTACTTTTTCATATAAGTTTAGGTAGCAGTTGAAGTTGGCTA
>PVKE010040929.1:0-14392 GCA_004027555.1 Craseonycteris thonglongyai | reverse complement strand
CCCACCTGTGGAATGAAACTATGTGGAAAAACCGATGACGTGCAACTATGGAGACCGCTCTGGGCCCTCCCCCTTCTCTTTGTCTCTGTATCTCTCTCTCTCTCTCTCTCTCTGTCAAAAATAATAAAAATAAATCTTAAAAAAAAAAAGATGTAGTTACTTAAAAACTGAATAAAGCCAGTAGCAGAGGTCAGAAATTAGAAAGCCCAAGACTCTAAAGTCAAGAACAGGGGCTATTCTACAGAAATATTCAGGGAATAAGGAGGAGGAGAGAAGCCCAGTGGCTTTGGAGATTTTGGAAGGCTTTGGAAGATTCTGCATACTACCCTATAGATTACAAGGGAATTGGATGGAGCACTATTAATGATGAGCTTCAGAGAGAATAGAACAGTACTTTATCTCAGTCACCGTATCTAATTTTGAAATTGAGAAGTAGCTGATGGTGTTTTCTGTTCACCATAACACTTCACAAACTTTGTATTTGATGCTTTTAACAAACAATATCTATCTGGCTGTTTGGAAGATGCATCAAGTTTCAAGCTAAGTGTTCCCTTCTAAGTGATATCTCAATGTTGTTGGTAGTGGTTGTTGTGTCTTGTTTTTTGTTTGTTTTCTTTTATCATGGGATTTCCAACCAAAAAGATTACAGGCAGTATATATGATTTTGAGGTTATAGTAAGAGCATTCTGATTTTTAAAAATATTGAAATTTTACCATAAAGTTACTTAGGTAATGCCTCATTTCGTAAGTTTACATATGTGAAAGAAAATACATTTGAAATATTCATAATTTAAACAGCTAAAAAATATGCAGAGTAAAATGTTTTCTTGGGTATATTTTATTATGTGGCTGTTGCTTTAATCCCATACTATGCTCTAAAAATGGCAACAAAAGTTAACGCTTATACTATTCATTGATACCTTAAATTATACAGGGTCCAGCAGAAGTAATGTCCTTTTTTTATGAGCTGGTAAATTGTACCAAACCTTTTATTACAAAATCAAAACCATGTAATTCTGTAACATAACAATATCACACTCAAATGCAATATACTGCTTTTTAAAGGGTGTTCTTTTTGCCAGACCCTGTACTTTGACCTGGTTAGGAAGTGAGTATACTCTTCAGAGTGAGTATAACACTATCCTTTAAGGCAGGGGTGTCAAACTGGCAGCCTGCGGGCCACATGCAGCCCCCGAGGTAAGTTTTTGTGGCCCACAATGCTCTGAAATAAAATGAAAATAGAAAAAATTGTTATGAAGAAAATAGCGCTTGGGGGAGATCGAGGCAATACCGTACACACAATCCCCTCGTTAACCCTTTAACTACTGAGGATGAGTATACACGTGGCCCAGTGCCTTTCCTGGGGGCCTGTGGGCGTCTATAAATGTGCTGACTCAGTTCCGGCGACGTTTGTAACTGTGATGTGGCCCACGTGAATCTTGCTTGTTGCACCAAATGGCCCAGGTTTTAATTGAGTTTGACACCCCTGCTTTAAGGGATTCCACAGGGAAAAAAAAGCCCAAATCCTATGTGATGGCCTCCGAGGCTACTTCCATTCAGGGCCCCTTCAGCCTTTACAATCTCATTCCTGCTGCCTCTCCCATGACCTCCAACCGAGCAACTGAGACTTTGGGCAATTTCCCATCTCTGCGTTGCCTCTTTCGTTTCTTCCTGATTATGTTCATTGTATTTCCTTTGCTTAAAATTCTCTTTTTTTCCCCCTATAATTCATAAAGTCATCATTATATTTTACGTTTTAACTTAAATATGAACTTGTCTCTGAACCTTTCCTAGATAACTCCATAGGAAAAAATAAAGGGAGTGTGCTCTGGGGGATAAGAGAATGGGCTTTGGGACCACACTCCTTGGATTCGAATCCTAGTCCCACTGCCTATTAGCCTCGTGGCCTTGGGCAAGGTGTGTGTTATCACTTAAGAGTCTAAAATATGGAGATAATCTCCATTCCCTCTTACTGCTTTTAGTGAACCTAAAGCACTTAAAAGAGAACATGTTCCGTGGTAATTATTCAGTTAATATCAGCTGTTATATTTATTACTTCCCAAAGAGAAATCGGTTGCATCAACTGTGTTTTAAAGTACCAATTGCATAGTTCTATCATTGCACATTTTATTGCATTATAGTTAGATGTGTTCATATCTGGTCCTCTTGCTCTTACAGATTAAACTCTACTGTGTGCTACCAAAGAGTTTTGGTGCCTGGAATATATCTGCTGATCAACTGTACTCACGGCATGATCTGTTCATTATGTTAGTTTCCACGTATGATATCTTTTTAAGAAAAATAAAGGAAACAAGGATATATTCATGAAAGTGGGAGGCATGCTGCTATGCAACATATAACCTGAAACATGTTTGACATTATGAGTAGTGAAACTAATGGCATGTAGCATTTTACATTCTATTACAGTTGGTGTTTCTGGCTTTAGAAGTATCCCAAGAGTGCATACCAGTAATGAAACCAGGAAGGTAGCAGAGATAAAAATGATCAGTCACCAAGCTATTGAGTGTGGGGGGGACAGTTGTGGGGGGAGGTGGGAGTGGGCACTAGATATAAGGTGATGGAAGGGGAACTGTTACTGAGTGATGGGCACATAATACGATGCATGAATGATGTGATGTGGACTTGTACATCTGTAAACTGTCTAATTGTTACCAACCAATGTAACCTCATCAAATTTAACAATAAATTAAAAAAAAATGATCAGTGTTTAGTAATTCTATCTTGATATGTTAAATTGCAAAATCTGACCTTAAGATGTTCATGGAGTTTCTTAAGATAGGGGAGAAAACTGAAATGACCTAATTTATTTTGTAAGATGTTACATTTGTCAGTGAACTTGTAGGCTGACCATACATACTGTTTGAAATGGGACAATACTGTTTTTTCTTTCCTGTCCCATTTAAAATGGTACATATGGTCAGCCTACAGTGAAGTCACATAAGGAGTGGATGCTTACGGTAAGATAACTAGACACAATTATTCTTTAAATGTCTTCTATATCATATAAAATAGCTTAAAGCCACTAGTAAAATTAGAAGTGATTAAGAAATGATTGAAAAAAACCAAAGTGTTCTGACATTTTTTATCAATTCATTTCCAATTCCTAAAAGGTAACCTAAACCCCATGTAGAAAAGTGCTTACCAAAAATATTTTTAACAGGGTTTGTGTTGAAATGAAGTCACTTCACAGTGACTACATTGTTACTTTGTGGAATCTTCCTAATGAGTTGGCACGATACACAAGGGAGATAACTAATAGACAGCTCAGCATGTTCAATAAGAAATCTCTAGGTAAATAAACAAGAGTGCATTATTTATGCCTTCATGGACAAGCCAATGGAATAATGGTACTTTAAATTTTATTGACATAGTATTTGGAAATAACTGGTAATTGCTATGAAACATTATTGTAATATGAAACACTTGCATTCACCACAGCAATATTTTATATCGGCTTCATGTCAAATTACAATATCTGCTCCATGTCTAATTAGTTTATTTTTGCTCAATAATTCACGGAGGAGTAATAGCAAAAAGCCCATGGCCATCCAAGTAGCCCACTTGCTAGAGCATTAAGCTGTCTGAGTCCCTTCATACCTTTTCAATTTTGGAATAGCCACTTGATTAAGGCCACAGTATGTGCTTGATTATCCAGGGGCTTCCATCTTGAGTTACTATCTTAACTCACATAAGCCTTTGTGTATAGAAACTAGTTATATGGCTATTTTAACAATTATTTATTGTTCCACACAATGTTATCATGTTTTAGATGTATCAGTAAACAAAACCAACCTAATGATTTATTGTTTATTTTAAAGAGTAGAATTTATGATTAATAAATAAGCTTTTTCCTATACTCTCTGTCATTAAGTATTTCATAAAGAGGCATTCAATATATTATATTATCAAACAGTATATGAAACCTCAAAAAAATTAGGAATATTTTTTGGTAACATTTTAGCTTCTTGTCCTTATAAGTTTTAGATTCTTTTATAAAAACTTGTTTTTTTTTAAGTATAAAACTTGTTTAATGCATGAACACAAAGAAATTCTTTTTATTGCAATGTCATGATGACTCACCGCATAAAATTATTCATTAAATTATGCTAATTATCAAAATTTTAAGTTCTTTTCTTATAATAAAATTATTTCTCTAAATGATATGTTTTGATAATGTGTTAATATTTTCAAAGTTCTCTCTACTCTGAGCAAAAATTTCTTTAAAAATGTATTATAATTTTTTAGAAAATTATTAGGATTTGAAAAATAGAAGCAATTGAACAGTATGCTATTTGGGAATTTGCGTAATGATAGTTAGGTCTACAAGTGTGAAAATATGCTACCCTTATTTCTTTTTTAACCCAGGGAAATGACATTACAAAAAGAGAAAAAGTGAACCAAGAAGCATAAATTTGTCTTTAGACATTCTTGCTAATTTGAAGTAAAAGACCAGGATTTTGGTGTCCAAAATTAATGTGGATTGTAACAGCAGTAGTGTGTTAACAGGAAGAAATCATGAAGAATATGATATTTCTATTCCCTGAGAACTAAACAACCTGAGGGTGAGCAAAACCCACAAAGGTATGGAGGAGAGCAGAGATCTCACTTCATGCATACATTTTAAATGGGGTGTATATTTCTCATCAGCAGTCAATGTGTAGGTCTGTAGTAATGCTAGTGAAGTCTGAAGCTATTTAAAAATCAGAGAAGGCAGAGAAGGATCATTTTTACCCCTTAGACACATCCTCAAAGAGGCACTGTTGTCCAATAATGTGTTTGCTCTCAGATCTCACACATGTAATCCCCTTTATAATAATGATGTTCAGAGACAGAGATAACTCAGGGAATGGAACTTGAAGGAATTAAATCTTTCTTAGCACTTAGCATCTCTGTCTAATGACAGCACCCTAAATATTAATATCGTGAGGAATTTTGTTCAACCAAGAATGCATCACCACGGGATGCCAGATGGTTCAGCTGGTTGAGCACTCACTTTGAAGCCCCAAGATCACAGGATTGAGTCCCAGTCCCGGCTCCCACCCGTGCGGACCCATATGCTGAACTGTGGTGTGCTTCCCATGTGAGTGTGTGTGTGGGGGGGCAATTTGGTTCCTGCCAGGGCAAGCTTCCATGTAGGAGGCCCCCTGGTTAGGACCTGCTCATGGGGGAGTGCATCCAATGTGGGAGGCCCCCAGCCTGGGTCACACCCTGGGCGGCTCTGGGCCCACCTGTGTGGAATGGAACCATGTTGAATACTGATGATCTGCAACTATGGAGACTGCGCTGGGCCCTCCCCCTTCTCTCTGCCTCTCTTTGTCTCTCTCTCTGTCAAAAACAATAAAATAAATCTTAAAAAAATGCATCACCAAATATCCTATGCTGTTAAGGCTTTCAAAAGGAAATGGATTCTGTTTAGTCTCTTTCATGTGAATGGTGGAGTCAGATGCACTCACCTTTAAGTTAAAGAAACAGATTGACATCTCATGGTAATGTTAATGTGATGACTTGTGGCTTCCTTTTTCTAATAGAGATTTTCCTAAGAATGACTGATTTTTATTTTTATAAGCACCTTGATTTCTGCTCAATAATTCCAAGTTATTATACATTTTACCTTTGTTGTGTTGTATCTGTTTGCACCTCAGTGACCACTGCTGTCCTTACTTCTGATTTATTTCCACCATAAATTATTTCATTCAAAGAATACTGTCAGATTTCAAAAGTTAAGAAAAACAAGTCCTTTTTAATCACTGTGCAGCAAAACCAGATAATGGTGAATATGCTGAGGTAAAGCAGTTATTTATTTATTATATAATTGTAATTACTTACATGATTAAGTTTTGCTGAGTTTTAAGAAATCTGCATTTGGCTAATTAGCCTGACCAGAAATGATGAAAAACTAAACAGCAAACATATACATACATATACATATATATACATAGCTTTTCTGGTTTCTTAGTTCAATATATTTCATAGTGTAATTACCTAGGGGATATAAATATAAATCAAGGAAAATTTTCTAAATTCTGTAGTTAAAGAAGATAATTGAAGTGTTTGTTTCCAATGTGGACTAGAGTGTAAAAACACTGTACATGATGACAAAGGCTTAGAAGTATAGAGTTGTGGCACAGATTTGTATCCTAAGATGCTAGTTTTAGTATCATTTCCATTCTTGTTGACCTCGGTAGGTCTTTTCCTTCCTGGAATGGGCACAAATTAGTTAAAAGGTTCTCAGACTTCTTTTGCATCAGACTTAACAACACTTTCACAAGGGAAAAAAGAAACAATGACAATCAAACAAAACATCACCCTGAGTTTGCACTAGAAAACACACAAGGAGAAGTATTGCTACCTCAAATTGATATCCATACATTTGTTTTCCTAATTAATGGATGGTTATGCTCCCGTTCAGCTTATTGCAAACAAACTCAAATGTTGGGGAAAAGAAATCAATAATGCTGATCAGAAAAAAGTACTGAGGAAGTGATGGGCTGTTTGCTGAGAAAATGTATGGAGAGTCTGTGTTTGCAGACTCTGTGTTGTTCATTCATTCATGTGTTTACAGTAATGAGAAATGCTCTATTACTTTCTAGACAAAAACAACAACCAAAAAATGTAAGCACTGGCTCCATCTTCCTCGGTAAAATATTTGTGTGTATGCATTCATTGGCAATGTGTTTCAGTGTAAAATTAATGCTTAACTAGTATAATAGCATAAACGTCAAGGCAGGTATTGCAAATGAAGTTAAAAACAGAAAGAGATCATCTCATCAATGGCCTTTTCTATAGTAAATTACACTGGAAACCAGCAGCATTAAGTTTGCCTTTCATTTAATAACACTGATTAAGAAACTTATTAATTGCAGTACACTTTGATGACCCAACACACAATATACATGTATGTATATATGTATGCACGTACATGCTGTGTAATGTTGTGGGGTCATAGAAGAATGCTGCAATTGTATATATTTAATAATTATAGAACACATATAGTTAATATATTATAATGTAATTTTAAACTAATAAACATATATTTATGTTAATATAATATAAATCCATGATGTGATATTGGAATATGGAATATAAGTAGTTTTATCTTAAAAATTATATATTATATATGTATTACAGATACAGGTATATTAATATATCATATATTTATAAAATAATCATTTATAAACGGTCATTTTTCAGCACTTTCAGGTAAAGTGATAGAATCAGAGAGGTTACTTGATTGGTAAAGGTCACACAGGTAGGAAAGGGCAGGACTGGGACTGGGACCTAAATCTGAGGATCTCTAAGATCTCTGATCTTCCTTTATGTGAAAACCACTTTTTTGGTCAAATCCAGAAAAAAGAATAGGAAAAGTGAAGGTTGGTTTTATGCATCAGTAACCGAGACCAGATACTATTCACATTTCAAATGTGATGACTGAATATTTATTATTACTAACCATAAAAAACCCCCAAAACTGTTAGATTTCTTTCTTAAGTTGCCTTCTTGTTGTAATACTGAACAAATCTATGCTTTGTTGCTCCAGTATATGATTTTGATTTTTTTCCATTCTGCATTTTTTAATAGAAATCTGAGCTGTTATAACAAACCTAAGCATTGTAAGACACGTGTTTTGATATTTAGGGTGTTTTTGAAGTGATCAATCTTTTTTTCATCATATACTTTGTAACAGACAAGAGATGGCAAATTGGTTTTAGGAGTACATCACCAGAGCCAGGTTATTCTTCAGCTCCAAATAGAATCTAGCTCTAATCTTAGGTTCATTTACACCACAGTTTGGCCCCTAATTCTATTAGCTAATATATTCTTTGAGAGTCTAAAGGTAAATGACTTTAAAAGAAACTCAGTACTTATTCACCTATATTCCTGTCCATTTTTCTAGTCATTACAAATTCACTGACATGAGTTTTTATTATGATTTAGGTTTAAGATACATCAGATAGAACTATCAGTGGCACCATTTCATCTGAGCACACACAGGCTTTCTCCTCTTCTCCAAATAATGTTTATAGTACTTGTATGAGGCTATTTTTCCTACCAGCTTCGTAATAACGCACAAGCACTGGGTTATGAATACAGGAATATGTTTCATCTATCAGTCTGTCTGGGAAAGACAAAATGATTTCAGAATAAAAGAAATGCAGTTTTGTGTGATGGCTGAAATGCAACAATGCTACGCAAGATTGTATGTGGTCAGCAAAGAGACGAGGAGTGGGACCTATGACCTAAGACTAAGATGGTCCCAAAGATGTGAGAAGCTTCCAGAGTCACTCTCAGTTAAGAATCCCCTCATTTGCAAGATTCATATGGCAGACCTGCTTTACTTTGAGACTAGCTGGAGGAAAAAACAACAACACTGTTGAAACAAACCTACCAAAATGATGGGCATAAGTGCAGGTCTGAAAAGAATCCTCTATGGCAAAGCATGGAATTCTAATTTAGAAAACTACACTGACTCTAAAAGAATAATTAAAGTGATGTGAATGAATTCTATGAGATTGTCAGATTCTATAAATTAAAGCCAATATATAATATGTATCTTATTTCAAATAAAAGTTGATTCAGTAACAATATAGCACAGATCTAAGAACTGTTCAAAATATTTCTCTTTTCCTTTTTTTAGACTACTTCTGCGTATTTCTTTCCCCCACAAAGAGCCATAGAACTACTTGGGATAAAGAGCTAACCTGTCCGTATTCATCACTGACAACAGAAAATTTGGTGCTGTCAAGGTCTAAGTCATAAGGAAAGAACCAGAAAGGAAATGAGAATAGTATACAGGCAAAGACTTTGGTTCAGCTCTTATCATGTTAGGGTACAGTATAGATGTTGGAGTGAAGGTTTTCAACTGTAAGTAAGAGCTTCTGAATGATGGTCTCTGCAGATTTAATGTTAGAAGAAATGCATGTTTTGAGGAGGTGAAGGGTATCTGCCAAATGTTGATGTACAGAGATCAACCTTGGAGTAGTTTAGAAGGCAGTTGGAAGGAGAGAGAAGGGAAGGTATACTGCTTAAGTCACTATGGTGTAGTCCCAGCAAGATAATGAGGGTGGCAATGAAGATGGAAAGGCTATTACAAACCCAGAATGGTTGATAGGACATAGGACACGTAAGAGGATGGGCTGAAACATTCAAGCGTGACACAAGATCAAGCCTGAGTAAATAAGAGAATGATGATTGCATTGAAATAAGGAAGTTCTGAAAGGGGTGGAGGAGGTAATGAGTTTGATTTCAGGCAAGATGAACTGGCCGGGCCAGGGAAACATGCAGTTGGCTATTTCTGCTAGAAAACTAGAAATGAGGAACGTAAGTTCTGTAGCGCTGTTTTAGTCACAGAATTTGACTTAAGAGTAAATTTATACAGGTGAAAGAATAAATTCTGAGATCATATCAGATCTCCAAAGTTTGGAGTACTTGCTGTATCACGCTGCACTTTTAGTGTGAGAAGTGAACTGGGACAGGGGCATAATCTGATGCATGATGTGTACAATCTGGCTAAAATACTTTGCTATTGAATTAATATTTACAACTGTCTCAGAGCAAGGTACTCTGAACTTGCCACATCTCATTGCCTATTCCCAGATGCTAGGACGGTTGGCACTTTACGTACTCATGTTCACAGAGCTAAGAGGTGTTTTACAAACAAGCACAGCTGTGTTATCATAACAATGAAATATTCAAATAAATATACTC
The DNA here is from genome assembly GCA_004027555.1 of Craseonycteris thonglongyai. Taxonomy (NCBI): domain Eukaryota; kingdom Metazoa; phylum Chordata; class Mammalia; order Chiroptera; family Craseonycteridae; genus Craseonycteris; species Craseonycteris thonglongyai. The sequence continues at coordinate 4,666 of PVKE010040929.1, read as the reverse complement.
CCTATAACTACAGCAACTTGTGAGTAATCACATTTAAAGAAGCACATGTTGCACAAGTGTTTCCATGGTGACTGCTAGTTAAGAGCATTATGACTTTGGCAGAGATAATCAATCTAAAGGATTGTCAAAGCCAAGGGGGAAAATATTTAATGTAAAAAAATATTGAAGAAACAATATGTAAGAAAAAGTTATGTTTTTCCAAAACTTATGATTATCAAAAAGTTGTGAACAATTGCAATTGTAGATGATAGTAAAATTGAGATAAATGCCAACATTCTAGAAGTATGATATGTTAGCCATTCTTTGGGCAGAATTAATAACAGTAGCATTATCAACTTCATAATCCATTCAAAAGGGACAGGAAAATGTAGACCTAAAAAGAATTTGGAGCAGGTTCTGGGACTGAGCTGAGCACTGTACTCTGTGCCCTTTAGCACATCAATTAACTTCTCAGAAATTTCCTTCCCTGGTCTATGAAGTGGGGAAACGCTACCTAATTGAGTTTCTCTCATCTATGAGGATGAAATGAGATAACATGGAAGAAGCCCATCAATGTTCAGGCAGACTCTTATCATTCTTGTTAGATTATCTGACCAAATACTTTGCACTGTGGTGCAACCCAAACACCATCATTAAAGCAGTGCTAATGTAATGCCTTCTGCAGTAAACACCTGCAGGAACTTCTGTCAGGGCATCACAGGTGGAGGGAAGAGTTAATCCTTCTCTCCCAGCACATAGAACGCACAACTGTTCATGTGAGCCCTGGTCAATTTCCCATGATTCTCTGCATTGAGAAGGAGAAGTGGGGAAATTATTAATGGTAATAAAATAACACAGGCTTCCATGAATGGCTCCTAAGGCCATTCTAGCCCAGAATCCTTTAGGATTATCTCAGGCTTTCCTGATGTCTTTAAGTAGTCATTTTGGGACTTTCCATGCTCCCCTGAGCCCCTCAGAAGCTGCTGCTATAGGTAGGGTGCTAGTTCTGACTCAGTGAATATATTTAACGCAGGTAAAAATCTTCTCTGGGAAGGTGAGCTAGGGGCTGGAGGGAGAAAAAAAGTTTTCTTTCTTTCTCTCTTTTGTGTGTGTGTGTGATCTAAAATTGATTTCCAAAGCAGCTGGAAGAATGAAAAACATTAAACAAACAATGAAGACATCAGAGAGCTTGCCTGGAAATGCTACAAAATGACAAGAAAATAGATAATGTGCCCTTTCAAATTTAAATCTCTTAGCTTCTGTGATCCTAAAGATAACATTTTGAAGGATATAGTAAGGTGGAACAGAAGTAATGAAAATCCCCTAACCCATAAAATAATTAGCCTTCATAAGATGGAATACTTCGTAGCTGAAATTCTCTAGTCATTACTTATAAAATGCATATTGTTACTTATTTGTTAAAAAGGTCAATAAAGGAGTAGCTGAATTTAAGATCACTGTGGCCAGAAAGCAGATACACTAATTATTATCAGATGGACTCACTTTATGCTAGTTGCAGCTTAACTTGACAATTAAGACTACTTTGTATAAAATTTTATTATTTGATATTTGATATTTTATTTTATTATTTGAGAGACGGTGATAGAGAGAGAAAAGAGAAAAGAGAAAGAGAGAGAGAGAGAGAGCGAGCTCAGAGCAGACTCCATAGTTGTACATCATCAGTTGTTACATGGTTGTACATGATTAGTTGTACATCATTAGTTGTTACAGTCCACACAGGTGGATGTGGGGCTGCGTAGGGCGGGGACCCAACTGCGGGCCTCCTGCATGGGAGCCTAGAACCTTCGCTGCCATTCTGGTGGTTACCAATTGTGGTGCATTTCAGCGTATGGGTTTGCATGGGCCAGAGACTGGAATCAAACCCCCAACCTCATGATGGCAAGGCAAGTGCTCTACAGTAGAGATACCCTGGCACCACCAATTATTTGATTATATATATATATATATATATATATATATATATATAATTGTTAAATTTATTGGGATGACGTTGGTTGGTAAAAATTACATAGGGGAAGCTGGGATGGCTCAGTGGGTTAAGCATTCACTTTGCAGCCCCAAGGACTGAGGATCGAATCCCAGCTCTGGCTTGAGTGGACTCATATGCTGAACTGGGGAGTGCCCCCAGTTAGGTTCTCACCAGGGTGAGACCCCGGCCCATTTCCTGCCCTGTGCAGCCCCGCGCCCACCTGTGGAATGAAACTATGTGGAAAAACCAACGATGTGCAACTATGGAGACTGTTCTGGGCCTTCCCCCTTCCCTCTGTCTGTCTTTGTCTCTCTCTCTCTCTCTCTCTTTCTCTCTCTCTCTCTCTCTGTCAAAAACAATAAAAAAAATTACATAGGTTCCAGGTTGGAATAAATGTATTTCTGAGATGCTTCATAGTTCTAAGTCATGGGAAGAGACATATTTCTGTAACCTTTACAGCAGTTCATTTTCTAAGCATTGAAAACAAAGTGGAAATTTAAAATGTTAAGGCTCCCACTGAGCCCATTATGACTTATTTTAGCAAATATGTTATAGACACTGTTATAGGATAGGATTACTATACAAAGGTCAGTATAAGACTTTGGTTCTTGGCAATGCCAGATTCATCTTGGAGTTTCCTCCTCATATACTCTATTTTGATGACTATTTTAACTGTTTTTCATGTCCAACTTTTTCTTTGATCTTTGCTGCCTCCCTCCAAAAGCTCTGTCATCTAGAACAGCAATCTACAAACAATACGATAATACAGTTATCCATAAAACAAATATAAATATATATCATGAGAATATGTGTTTATTTATTTATAAAGTATAAACATGAACTACTGTATTCTTATATATTGTAAACATTATGAAATATGTACCACATAGAAATTTAAACAGAGCTAAAGATAAAATACATAGTAATGCAAAATGATTTTACTTTTATTGTATTCACTTAAAATGCAAAAATTATTTTTGGCTCAAACTTGAATGTGTCAGACCTGACCAGGCTGAGAAATTTTTGTGACTGATGAAGAGAGTAATGGAGTTTGGAGAAAAGTCATTTATTCTGTTTACTTGTTGTTTATCTGTACTCACCTTATTAGAATAATCTCCATACATAGTTTCTTGTAGGAATCTCTAAATCAATCTTGTTCAACTTGTGGCCCAGGACAGCTTTGAATGCAGCCCAACACAAATTAATAGACTTTCTTAAAACATTATGAGACTTTTTTGTGATGTTTTTGTAGCTCATCAGCTATTGGTAGTATTAGTGTATTTTATGTATGGCCCAAGACAATTCTTCTTCTTTCAATGTGTCCCAGGGAAGCCAACAGTTTGGACACCCCTGCTCTAAATAATTGCCTATTTCTAAAGAACTGGTACATTTTGTGAGGGTTAATTTACTTAAAACTAGGTAATATAACAATGAATCCACTTAGCAGTTTCATGAATATTTCAGTTATTCATGCTAAGGTGAGAGCATATGAGTGTGGGGACCACGTAGAACTTTTCTGCCGGGTGAGACTCCTACTATTTCTTAGACAAATGCTTTATTTTATGAGTTGGGTACGCGAGTAGATGAAGTGCAAACCAAATGATCATGACAGTGTCAATCTGAATTTTAAGTATTAGTAATGCTTAAGATTTTATTTAAAATAGAGTCATGAAGAAGCTATGGCATCTTCACACAATGGAATATTACACAGCCATAAAGAAGATTAAAATCACACCTTTTGCAAAAACATGGATGGAACTAGAAGATACCATGCTAACTGAAATAAGTCAGACTGAGAAAGACAAATAATACATGCTCTCTTATATGTGGCATCTAGATTTATTTATTTATTTATTTTATTGTTTTTGACAGAGAGAGAGAGAGAGAGAGAGACAGAGAGACAGAGAGAGAACTGAACTGGGGGAGCTCCCAGTTCGATCCTCGGTCCCCAGCGCTGCAAGTGAGCGCTTAACCCACTGAGCCATCCCGGCTTCCCCATATGTGGCATCTAAAGAACAGAATAAATGAACAATCGAGATATAAAAACCAAAAATCTCATGAACACAGACAATAGTTTAGTGGTTCCCAGAGGGTAAGGGAAGAGAGGGGTAGGAGAGGAGGGAGGGGGAGCCAAATATATGGTGATAAAAAGAAAGCTTGACTCTGGGAAGTGAACACATATTGTAGCATATAGACAAAGTACTACAGAATTGAACACCTGGAACATATGTAATTTTATTAACCAACATCACCCCAACATATTTAATAAAAAATAAATAAACATTAAAAAATAAAATAGCAATTATGAATATAGAAATGCTTGCCTTGTCTTTCCATACTCAAATGCGTGATATTGAATGATCTTGGGGATGCATAACTTTCAATTTAGCATCAATTTTTCATAGACACAGTGTCATGTCAATGTTCTCACAAGTTTCCTTTCTTCTTATGATCTAACCGATCAAATGTCACTGGATTTGCAGCACAGTTGTCACATCCTGCCAATTTAACTTTACAACCAGAGCTAGCTGGCACTGTCTGCTCTACCTCTGTGGCCTTATACCTTTTAAAACAATACATCTAACCTGATGGTTATCTGTTCGATCTGTTTGCAGTTTGTTTGTAAGATCTAATTATCCACGGGGTGCAAACATGTAACTGACAATGATTCCAAAGTTACCCCTCAAATGCCAAGAA
>PVKE010040928.1:0-14392 GCA_004027555.1 Craseonycteris thonglongyai | reverse complement strand
TGTCATGCAGAGTTTAAGCCTTACAGTTGCATACCTTAGCTAAGAGCAACAGCCTTCATCCTTGAACATTTCATTACTCCCTGATAAGACATCCTTTCAGTGGGCTGGCCCATCTGCTTTGCTCCCTGATAAGACATCCTTTCAGTGGGCTGGCCCATCTGCTTTGATCAAGGCCTCAGTAATTTCTTACTGTCCTACAATTGTCAGCATTTAAACATCAAATTATTCCATGTAATCATAATATTTAAGCGTATAAGTAAATAATTTCTATGTTAGTTGAGGAAAACATATAACCAGTTTTATATTTGCATCCTTCCACTTGGTACTTAATTTTTCCATAAACTTTTCAACATAGTTCCACATGTTTCTCATTCATAATATCCACGAGTGGAAATCAATTATAATGAAACTTTATTTTCAATTAGAAATGAGTCTAGAAAAACAGGCATTTTTAACTAAGGGAAGACCAAATCAGCTTCAGACTGGATGTACTTTTTCTTGTTGCCCCAATGCTTAATACAGTATCTGTTCTTTCAGTTTACTAGCAAGCTATCTACACAGACATATTTACCAAACTTGTCTGGCAAAAACACAATCACCGGGGAAAGCTGGGACGGCTCAGCGGGTTGAGCGCTCGCTTTGAGGCCACGAGGACCGAGGATCGAATCCCGGCTCCGGCCCAGGCAGGACCCACATGCTGAACTGGGGAGTTCCCACAGTTCGGTTCTCTGACTGTCTCTGTCTCTGTCTCTCTCTCTATCTGTCAAGGGTAAAATAGAAATAAATATGCGCTGAAGACAAAAAGATAATTTCTCTCTATGGGTGTGAAAAGATAAAAAAAAGAAAAGAAAAAAAAAACACAATCACCTAGACTTCACTCTTCTAGGATTTTGTGATAATTCAACATTAGCTGGACTGATAATTCACTTTTGTCCTACTTAAAAAGGAAGGTTTACTTAGCAAATTAACAGTGTAAATAGGCAGTGAGCATGTTTAAGCCACTTTGAATACTTTTTTAAAGGGTTTTAGCAAATTAATTGTATGCAAATAGCGATGCTAATGAGCGTGCTGCTAATCCGTTCATTAAAGCCAGAGGGAGCAAACTTTATTTTGGCAATTAGTTGAAGTTCCTAGATGTGTTAAAAAGCCCTAAACTGCATTTCTTTTAAAGTGTGCTATACATTTAGACTTCACTAATTCAGACTTTACCCCATTCAATAGTATGAGATAATGAACTTAGACAGCTGCATTTGGTCACTGTGGGGAAGTTGCATGATGGGAACAACTAACAAAGTATCACCACAACTTCGACGCCAGGGAAAATGTACTTGGCCAACTCAGACCTGGTACCTGAAAGGCTCACCTGGCAGGAAGGCACTGCTGTCCTGATTGAGAGGAGCAGGGAGATTGTACTGGTCTGTCTTTCAAAGACAGAGAAGAGTTGCCACTACTTAACAGGACAATGATGTGCCCTGATCCATTATCAAATGTCAGGCTGCCATTGCATTCGAATTCCTTCCCTGCTCCAGAAATGCCATGTTGTCTGATAGTGTTTGCAACGAGAGACAGAGCAGGTGGCAACTATTGATGTGACCTTTCAAGTTATCTACAGGACACTGAGTGCATTTAAAGGGATAACGTTGACATTTGTGGTTATGATCATTCATAGTCTCGTCATCTGTCCATTGATCCAAGACACTGGTCACACCAATGTCTAGAAGCTTGGTGACAAATGTGACAACTGACTGATAGGCAAAAGCTCAAGTGAATTTTGCCATTTATTATTATAATTATTGTTGAGTCAATTTATGGCGATATATTGTAGCGAGTTGTCAAATGGAAAGATATGGCTGCCTAGTGCCTTGGCAAGCTATAGGAGTATTTTGATGTAGAAAAAGTTGTCTTTCAGCACCATATCTGCTTCTTTGTCTACTATTTCTTCCATAACTTCATTTTTTACACGATTAAACCTATGATTCCTTTTTGTGGATGGGGGTGGGGGGTACCAGATGCTTTACATACTTTAATTCTTTTTATCCTCGAGTGTAATTTTTGTCAATTGTTGTGTAACAAATTATACCCAATTTAGTGGCTTTAAACAAAGCTTCTTATGAACAAGCATGGGTGATCAGGAATCCTCATACAGTTTACTGAACAGGACACCTCTGCCCAGAATTTCTCAAAAGGTTGCAATCAAGATGTCAGCTCAAAGCTATACTCAAAGAGAGAACTTGGGGCTGATTTGCCCATGAGAGAACTCACATGGTTGTTGGCAGGCCTCTGGTCCTTACTGGCTGTTCGCTGGAGACATCAGTTCCTCCCCACACAGGCCTCTCCACAGGGCAGCTCACAACACAACAGCTGGCTTTTCTTAGAATAGTGTACTAGCAAAAGAAGGAGAGAGGGTGCTTAAGATGGAAGCAGCAGTCTTTGTGCCCTAAGTGACATCACATAACGTTGCTAGAAGTAAATTACTAGGTATGTTTGACACTCAAGGGCAGGGGTTTACACACAAGTTCAATAACAGGAGGCAAGGGCCATGCAGGGCAACCTTTAAGGCTGCCGACTAACCTGGGGCAAATGGATAAAGGATGAACTTACTACATTCCTTACCTGTTTCAGAGACAAGGCAACTGAGGGTTACAGAGTTTCTTATTTAGGAACACATAGCTACTATTCTAGATCAGAAATCAGAATCAGACCATTGCCTTCAATCAATACCTCGTCTTCAATCAATACCTCGTCTACCTCTCCAGGTTAGAGGCATAGTACTCACCCGCAGGTATGCCAGAAGACAAATACTACTGTCTCAGGAGAAGGTGAAATAAACACATTCCAGCTACTAAGACATACTCCCAGGACCAAAACAATAAAGTTGTTAAAAAAAAATCTTTAGGGTCTAACATAGCTGGATTTGCTCTGCTACTGGCTTTATTTCTAACTAGTTCTGTGAGTTCATTCACATTTCTTAATATCCTTGATCTTCACTTTTTTCCAATTTTCAAACTGGAGTAAAATTATCTCTTTCATAAGAACTCTTTAAGATCAAAGAAGATATATGTAACAATGCCTAACCAGGGAAGCCGGGATGGCTCAGTGGGTTGAGTGCTTGCTTTGCAGCTCCGGGGTTTGAGGATCGAATCCCAGCCTCTGCAAACCTATATGCTGAACAGGGGTGTGCCCCCAGTTCAGTTCTTGCTGGGGCCCATGTGGGAGGCCACCTGCCCTGTGTAGCCCCGCACCCACCAGTGGAGTGAAATTATATGGAAAACTAATGATATACAACTATGGAGACCACTCTGGGTCCTTTGTCTCTCTCCCTGTCAAAAACAAAACAAACAAAATAATGCCTAACCTATACCTAATAGACAAACATTAATTTATACATAAGTATATTATTTATTTATATTATATAATTTATAATAGATACAATATAGTATATATTATATAATATAATTTATATACAAATATATATATGCCTAATAGAGAATTGGTACTCAATTAGTTTGTTTTCCCTCCAGACCCCACCCAACTGTGGACACTCAGCTGATAGAAATGTTAGTATTTTCTTTATGCAAAGGAGCTTTCCTTGAGCTACAAAAGCAGATGGCTATCACTGCCCATGCTTACTGTCAAATATTTAAAGATATTCTGGGGAAGCTGGGATGGCTCAGTGGGTTAAGCGCTCACTTTACAGCCCCGGAGCCCAAGGATTGAACCCCATCCCATCCCATGCAAACCCATATGCTGAACTGGAATGTGCCCCAAGCTTAGTTCTTGCTGGGATTTATGTGGGAGGCTCCTGGCCCAGTTTCTGCCCTGCACAACCCCATGCCCACCTGTGGAGTGAAACAATATGGAAAACTGATGCTGTCAACTATGGAGACTGCTCTGGGCCCTCCCCCTTCTCTCTGTCTCTGTCTGTCTCTGTGTCAAAAAACAATAAAAATAAATCTTTAAAGATATTCTATTGTTCACTTGTGAAAATTTTAAACTTTTTTTACTCACCCGAGACTTTCACTCACAATGGGACACAGATGTTAGGGCACCAGGCCTGGAGCGAGTTGGAGACTGTGATATGAGCAGGGTCATGTATAAGGGTTGGTACCTGTGGAGGACAAAGGTGCTTTGGATGGGAAATTAATCTGACTTTTAGCATTGCTTTTGTCTCCCTCGCCTCTATGTATATCTCTGAACTGAATAGCAGGGATTAAATACTACTGCAGTTAAGATAGAAACACATGTCTTCTCTCACCTCATAGTTTCCCCATGTCTACCCCAGACTTCTGCTTTCTGGAATTCAATTCTTCTGATCCTTCCTGAATCCTCAAAATCCAGTTCTGTGTGGTGAGACAGTTCTGTGCCCAATGTTGTAAATTACTCCAAAGGCCAGATTCACAAAATACGAAACAGGGTGTAAGTGAATGGATGTGGAGAGCAATTTCCGTTTCCTCTCTGTATAAACTTTTTGTACACATAGACATTTCTTGGAGATATTTTGTTACAGAAAAATCTCAGCTAAACTTTTGATAAAATGTATTTCTTCTACCGCTTATCTAAAAATGAGAATGTTCTTGGTGTTGGATGGTTTCACAGACTGAAGTGTTGAGAGATTAGCTGCTATGTATCCTTGGGCAGCTTATGATCATTGATTTTTCTTTAAAGCTGGTTTTTCAAATGGAATGTTTGTTGGCCCCAGTGCCCCACAGACTTATGGACAAAGATACCCTATACGTGCTTAAATGGGACTTGAACACTAACTCACATCTTCTTCAAGCTGTCATGAATGCAACACTAATTCAATTAGACTAACTGAACTTAATAAAATAACCACTATGTGAAAAGTACTGGACTGAATATTTTCATTGCTATTATTTAATATTGGCCCTATTAATTATTATTAATCATTATCATTTTTTTAAATGCAAGGGATAAGCATAAGGAGGTTCAATGATTTTCCCAAGGTTATATAGACAGTCATTCACAGAACCAAGATTAGAACTTATCCCTTCTGGCTCCAAGTGAAAACTCTTTTGGTTCTATGTCAAACATGGATAGAAAGTATAGCCACATTTTTTAAATAAGTTTGCCATTAGTAATTACATAGGATAAATACATTTCTGATGACATTGGTTCTTTATTCATATTCCATGGAAGTATTATACTTTCAAGTGTCTTATTGTTTTTCAGGAAAGCAATAGGAACATCTATTTTAAATTTCAAATCCTCTGCAAATTTTCTTACCCAAATTGCCTGCCATTAGAACCACAAGATTAGCATTCAAGGACAAGGTGTTCTCTAGGTTGAAAACTGGTTATGGCCTGGAAAAAGAAAACATAGCCAACTCTTGACTAAGATAGTAGGGGATGGGAATTGTGTACACAGTCGATGTCTGTGGTGAGTCCCCATTCTCTAGCCAGTGGTTTTATGCTTTTTCTCAAAAATGCAATCTAACATTTTCTGAGTTCAATAAGAAGCAGCAGCAAAATTAAACATTCTATCAGAAGAATTAGGCTCATCTATAGTAAAGAGGATGGAAGATAGGAGGAAAAGAACGTTATCCTAGTTTCATTTTTTATTTATATTTTTTGTAATATGAATGTTTATCAAACTGAAGATTTTTTTTTTTTTTAACCAATCAAGATGTTATTTTCAAAAGACCTTTCTTTGTGAGGTCAAAAACAATAAATTGCAAAGTGGAAGGAACATCAACAGAAATAAATAGTACAACTGAAGCAGGGGATTCTATAAAGCACATAGGCAGTGAGTGAGCCTTCTCAGTGGTCTCACATGACTGTGCCACCTTATAACAAGGTGAGCAGCAATAATCTCATGGGAAGCTGGGAAATGTAGTTTTAATGAAGACGCCAATATATCTGACAATAAAGGTTCTCTAATTGGAGAGAGAAATTGAGGTTGGATCATTGGTGGCAATGAACAATTTCTACCTTAGACATTCAGCTAATCTGAATTCATAGGGGTACACAAAAATAGTAATGTCTTATAAAGTGATCACAAAGCCGGTGACCAGAAGGAGAAGTCTCAAAGGCAATGTGTGTATCCCTTCCTAGAAAACCAAAAGCAGAATGTATTTAATTAAATATCTCCATATTTAATACCTTTCACTCTTGGAAAGTATGGCACAACATTTTGCACAGAATAAGAACAGCATTGTCTGCCCAGACCTATGATCCAATAGAGTTTGTGATAATAAGAGATGTTCGTAAAACAAAGGTACTATTCCTCAGATGAAAACCTGAAAAGTCTATCTCCAGATATCTTAGCTTTCAGGACTAACTTATATATATGGCCTGGGCACACATTCATTTATGAAAGCTAGGTTTTAACCTATTTGATCTTCAATTTATCTTCTGACGTAATACAAATGCATTACCCACTAAATAAATCAGCCCTTGCTTTAGTTGTCGAAAATTTATCTGTCAAGTTTCAAGGGCTCCTCCTTTGAGCTACCTAGTCTTCTAGGCTGTGGTGAATAAGGTATGTCTCATTCTAGTTAGTTTATGAACAGAAAGACATGTAGTGCCTTTGCTTGACCCTAATCTTCCACCTATTTCTAGTTGATACCAGTATTCTCTTTCCAAAAGAAAAATAGTGTTAAGGCTCTTTATTTTTTTTCAAAGGCCCTCACACCTCCACACCAATCCCTCCTGGCTTCTATATCAATGTTCTCTCCTGCTCCTGATCACTTTTTTTTTTTTCCACTGACAATGCCCTGACTACCACAGAAACTAGTGGTAATAGCATAACCAACTGAATATGCACATTTAAGTCCTAACACTCGCTAATTTTTCTTGTCTTGGCTCAGCAGTAGCTATGTGACGTTGTATCTCCCAGGGCTTCAGTTAACGCAATTCTAAAATGAATGAGTGTGGGCTAGGCGGTTCCTAAGATGCCTTCTAGCCCAGGAAAACTCAATGATCCTGTGACTTTACTGGCATAGAATCTGATAAAAATGTTTTTTTTGGGGGGAATCCCATTCTTCTAACCATACAGCAGTGATTGGATAGGTGATTCCTAAAAATGACACAAAGCCTTCAAGTGCCTTCTGCTAAAGGTTAATAGCAACCCAACTGTTTAGTTACCTCGCAGCCCTAAAGGTACAACATTCTCTACACAATTTAAGAATGAAAAGAAATGACTCCTCTGTTTGGCTTTTATATTGTCCATACTCAAGTAGCTAAATCAGGGAGATCTAATGACATGAATAAATACAGATTGCAGTCAGTAAAAATCACTCCTATTTAGTGTTGGCACCAGTGCACATTTTGTGGAGCACCAATGTTTTCTGCATAATTATATATTCTTCTGCTAAAAGAAATTGCACAGCTGTATGGTCCCACCATTCACACTCCATCTAGGAAAGAGCACAAGCTGAAGGATGTAGTTTTGTCTATTATCTTTTACCATAAGAACTTGAACAAGTTTACAAAAGTACGTATGGCACCTTGTAATTGAGAATTTATAATCTTCTGTTCCATCAAAACCTCATACACATTCCATGAGGTGCATTTGCCTTTGGAAAGTTTGCAGCTCGTCAAGGTAGCACATGTTAAACTTTTACAAGTAAGGATAATAACAGCTCCCCTGCTATAGCAATAAATCACTATAGTTCCTATGTGAGAGACTGACAGCAGCTGTCAGAACACAGTTTCTTTAAAATGCTTCATAAATACCATCTAAAGAGCCAGATTGTTCTTTAACAGCCTTGTTATCCTAATGAAATCACTCTGCTACCTAATCTTTGCTCCAGATACCACCAAGGTTGGGCAAAGAAAGCCTCATCTCCCCAAATGATTCTAAACACCAAGTTTGGATGACAGATTAATGATTGGATCTGCCTCCCCATTAATTTATTTGCAGGAGACACCTGTGCCAATAACCTTGTTAGGGTTTGGAGCTTGTCCCTAGAAAGGCATGCCTTTCCTCTCACTGAATCTGCTTCCCATAATTCTTAATTACTTTCTATTGCCTGGTGGGGAAAAGGCACATGACATGGAAAATTTTATAGGGTCTAATCATTAACCAACTCTGTTCTCGAGTGGAGTTGGAGTGTCAGAGAAAATGATCTGTCTCAATCCCCCTAGCTACTTTCAAAATCATTGGCCAAAGGAATTTTCCATGCACATTTTCTGCTTGAAAGCCATTCCCTCAAAGACAGCAGCAAATGCTATCTGAGCACTCACTGCCTTTTTGTCAGGTTCTGTTCTCAGCCCTTCACAGAGAATTCAATGAATTTTTCAACAACTCCACGAGGTAAATTCTTGTTGTGATTCTAATTTTAGAGTTGAGAAAACTGAGTCACAGAGAAATGTCACTCGCCCAGATGGTGGAGCCAGGCTTCAAAGCCAAGTTTGTGTGGCTCTTACAACCATGCTTGTCTTCCTCTAAAAAAGGAACTTCATCAAAGAGAAATCAACTTTTGAAACCTAGCTTCCCTTGCTTTTGAACATTTATCCAAACTGTATTGGAGATAAAGGGAGTTTAAGATATCCCTTCAGCATCATGAAAGCAAATTGATCAGAAAAGCAGTAGACTAAATATTCCAGTTTCAATCTAGCAGCTGGAAGTCTGCATTTAGTCCTTGTCTCCTAATTCTGTGATTCTCAACCTTGGCTACACACTGGATTTGCCTGGAGAGCTTTATAAAATCCTGATGCCTACTTTTTCTTTTTTTCTCTCTCTCTCTCCTCTCTCTCCATCACTCTATTTATCCATCTTCATCATCTATCTCTAGCTCTATCTGTTATTTCCCTATCTCTATGTATCCTATCTATCTATCTATCTATCTATCTATCTATCTATCTATCTATCTATCTATCTATCTATCTATCATAACATAATGTCAGATGATGGCAATGCTACAAAGAAAATGAAAAATGGGAACAAGAATGGGTTTGTTGGAGAGAATGTGTTATTTTAAAGAGGATGTCTCTTATGATGACATTTGAGCACAATCTTGATTTAAATGAGGAAGCTAGCTTGCCAATATCTGGAAGAAATTTTCAGGCAGAAGGGACTGCCAGAAAAAAGGCTCTGAGGTGAGACAGTGCTTACTTTAAAGAACAAGAAGCTCATGGAGGTGGAGTGCAGTTGAGTGTGGTGAACACTGGTAGGGGATGAGGTTGAAGAGGTGGGCAGGCAGCAGACAGTAGGAGGCCTTGAAAATCATGGTGAGGAGTCTTGGTTTTATTGTTAGTGTACAGAGAAGCCCTTGGAAAGGTGAGTAGCCTGATCTTATTTCTATTTTAAAAATATCACTTTGGCCATCTGGGGAAAATGAGCTGGAAGAGCAAGTAAGGAAGAACAAGAACAAATTAGGAGCTGTATGTTGTCATACGTGAGAATGAAGCCGCTGTAGGAAGGAGGAGGGATACGAAACTTGATAGATTGGGTGTGGGGTAAGAAGAGACATGAGAGTCAAGGATGATGCCTAGGTTTTATGTCTGAAACACTATAATACTATTTACAGAGGTTAAAAAAAAAACCCTGCAGAGTTAGGATGATTTTGGAGTGGGAACAGGAATCAAGACTTCTGTGTAAGACGTAGTAAGTTTGATTTTCCTTTTAGAGATCCAAGTGGAACTGTCAAGTGGGGGGTTTAAAAATCAAATCTCAAGCACAAGAAAGAAGTCAAACATGGAGATGTAAATCTAGAATTAATCAGCATACAATTTCTGGTGATTTCTGGATGCTTCATAAGCCTCCCAAACCATATTTAAAAAATATATAATAGCTGCTATTAACTATTTTGCTAATGCATATTTTTAGGTGCCTTAATCAAACTTAAATGTGACCAAAACATTGTGAATCATTTGTGGGCACCTAGATTCTCCAGATCACATTCCAACTTTGAAGTACCGTAAATATATTTATTTCCTGTTCAAATTCCAGCCCATTTTTTCCCATTTCAATTACAAATTCCTTTCCTTATCTACTCTTATCTTTGCAAGACTATTCCCACTCCTTAGGAGACAAATAATTTCAGAAGGGGATTTTCTTTTACAAAGACACTAAAATCCTTCCTTGGGAGTTCAGCTATGAATACCTAGGGATTGGGGTGGTTCGGTGAACTAATAACCACCTTCTCACCTGTGGGATCCACATTCTAAGCCGTTGATTAAAGTGGCTCTAAATCATGCTGGTTATCCTTGCCATTATTGTAACGTGTGCACCACTCTAATTTGTGTAGAGATACTCTAAGAAGTTTTTTATCATTTACGTAACTGCCTGCCCATGAAACTCTCATTAGATTTGCTCTCTTACATCTTCTACATTTGAGTGCCTATGTGTGAATGAACTGAAGAGAAAGGAAGATTTGGCAGTGGTATGATTAAGGTAAGGTAAAGCCTGTAGGTGGAAATGTACCTGTTTCTTACTATGCTCAAGGACCATCTCTGCTTCACTACTTCCTCTTCCTTCTTTCTTCTCCTCTTTCTTTGAATTAAGTATATTAATTTACTCTATGTTATCTGAAGCTGATAACTACCCACAATTCCAATTCATTTCTTGTCCATGGTTTCCCCTTCCTCAGTTTTAGTTACCTACAGTAAACTGAGCTCTGGAAATATTAAAAGAAAAATTCCAGAAATAAAATATTCATAAGTTTCAAATCACGTGTTGTTCTGGGTAGCATGATAAAATCTTGAGAGTCCTGCTCCTTCCCAGTTGGGATGTGAATCATCCCTTTGTCCAGTGTCTCTACGCTGTACACACTTCCTGCCCATTAGTCACTCAGTAGTTGTCCTTGTTATCAGATCAACTGTCACAATATCACAATACTTGTGTTCAAGTCACCCTCATTTTACCTAACAACGGCCTCAAAGCACAAGAGTAGAGATGCTGGCAATTTGGATATGCCAAAGCAACTCGGACATGACAAAGAGAAGCTGTTTTTCTGCTTCTTTTAGTAAAAAAGGTAAAATTTCTTGACTTAATAAAGAAAATAAAGTCATAAATGGCAGTTGATAAGATTACATTAAGAACAAATCTTCAATCTGTGACATTGTGAAGAAAGAAAAAGAAATCCATGCCAGTCTTTACTCTAGCACCTCAAATTGCAAGTTACAGCCATAGCATGTAATAAGTGCTTAGTTAAGATGGAAATGGTATTAAATTTTTGGGTGGAAAACACAACAAGAAAACTTGTTTCAACTGACATAAACATATTGCTCCAGAAAGCACTGAGCCTATATGAAGACTTCAGCAAGGGATCCCCTGAAATGAGGAACATTAAGTCATTTAGTGTAAGAAAGGGTTGGTCACACAGATTGAAGAATAGGTTTTGACTAAAATGTGTAAAAAAATATGACACAATCCATGGTTTCAGGCATCCGCTTGGATCTTGGAACGTATTGCCTGTGGATGAGAAGACTACTGTATTTTGATATTTTACCCAAACATTGATATGTAGTCAATACGTTGAGAATACATGAAAGGCTGAAAATAATCATAACTGAAATTCAAGTTTATATAAAGGTAAATTCTTACACTGAGAGTCAAAGATCAATGGCACAAATGTAGCAAATGAGTGATATCTTGGTTTGATAACTTGGGAAAACTTGATGGGGGTGATTCATTGGCCTAAGCTCTAATTGGCCAAGAGCTTTGGGAAGCAGCTAGAACTAGAAACAATAATACACCATTTCTACTGTTCCAAAGGAGGAACTGAAATCAGTGTGTCCTGTGGGTGAAGTAAGCTCCTTATAATTGGATATGTCCAAGCAATGGCTAAATACTGAAGGGATGACTTATTTTTGGAGAGTAGCTTATGATCAGTGACTGCAGAAGCCATCAGGCACTTTAAGGACCTGTACATTCTACGAGGGCAGGAATGATAAGCATCTGGTTGTATTTTCCCCCTGGTGTTTGGGATATTGTCAGTGCTTAAATAGCTGCCAACTATTGAATGAATAAATGCAAGTACCCTTTTGCCAGCAGGTAACAGGAACATAGTGACTGAAATCTGATTTCTAAGATTAATTTCTAATCCCGTGCTATCTCACACCCAAACTTCACCCCCCTACTCTGCAGCATGTTCTCCCCTATTCTTCCGCTATACAGATCCAATGTCTCAAAATGGTAGAATCAGCTGAAATAATCTATAACATGGTGACATACAACATGAAAGAGTCTTTTCAAGATAGATAATAAAACATGAAGTCATATAGACAATTGATGCCATTTTCTAGGAGGATCTGTGTCTACCACATTCTTGTACCCAGACTCCACAACCATTCCCACCCTCCATCCCCCAAGACTCTGATCTAAGCCAGCCTCCAGTCTTCATGTCTCCATTTGTCTGTTCTTTTGAGTCACCAGGAGTCCCAATATCTGTTCCCTTCAGACAACGATCATGTGAGGTTTTTAAGTTTTTAACCTTTAGATTCTCAGAACCAAAGATTTTCTCTCTATCCATTATGCCTACCATGTTTATTTTCCCTTCTCTGATTTGGTAAATGTCCTTTCTCCTTTCTGAAAGTACAAATTCCTACCCATCTTTTAAGGCTCAACTCAATCCATATTTTCTTCCTGATTTTTTTCTGGATAACTCTAGAATTTGCTAATCTTTGCTATCTCCAAACTCCTATAACATTTATATTCTAATCCCACCATTTGTGATTTAACAAACCCCTCTCTTGAAAGGTTGCCTAAGTGTTAGCCTCTAAGGATGTAGGATATTACATTACTTGGTATTTTTTGGTGTTTTGACCTGGATTGCACACAGCACATTTCCTCAGAAAATGCATGCTTGTTGATTTCATGTAAGATTAAGTGCACAAATCTGGTTAAGTTGTTGAAAAAGCATCTGACATTGGAATTTCTTTGATGATTTCTACATAAAGAAAACCAAAATCTCACTTTCTGAATTATATACCACCTCAGAGAGCTCTCTCTCTGTGTATTTATTTTGTTTATTTATATCTGATGTAGTTATGCCCAGATGCCCCAGCCTTCCAGAAGGTTCTATGTCTGATTCTGACTCATCTCCAATCTTACCACAGGCCCTACTCTCTCCCAAGGCTGCAGAAGATGAAGTCCAACTTGTCAGGATTTGTTACTTGCTAACAAAACATTCACACCTTTGACAGAGCTGTCAGATTTTTGTCCCCAAACCAAATGAGCACACAAACTGATTTTCCTCCCTCTAGACTGGAAGGCAGTACTTTAAATCAACTCTCAGAAGTAGTTTGAGTAAGTGGCTCTATTCCAGCAAAAGCCAAAGGACAGGGTAACCCTTCATCTATAGTTCATGAGATTCCTAACAAAGGTGTTCTCACATCTTAAAAAATGATTAAATATCCTTTGCTAGAGAGGGGCAATGGAGGTGTTAAAGGCAGGTGGAGGTCAGACCATGTAAACATATACTATCTTAATACATTTCCCTGTAGAGGTTTTATTTGACCCATGGGTTGTTCAGGGACATCTTGTTTAATCTCCAAGTATTTGTGAATTTTCCAGTTTTCTTCTTGTAATTGATTTCTAATGTCATACCATTGTTAGAAATGGTGCTTGATATGCTTTCACTCTTCTTACATTTGGTAACACTTGTTTTGTGATCTATTATATGATCTTCCCTGGATAGTATTCCACGTGCCCTTGAATGTTTGGCTTTAAAATTATTTCACAATGAGCAGGTGGTGTTTATGTAATCAGAAAAATAAAATAAAATGAGTTTTATTCTGGAGAAAGAAGTCTTTATAATAATAAAATTAAATTTACTTCTTTCCATTCCTTGGTTTTGGTTTTCACTGAGAAAACAGTAAGGTTGTTATACAGCCTACATCAAATTGTCGATCAATAATAGCTATATCTTTGTCATGGATGAGTTCATTCTCAATATCATAAACTTATTTCTATATTTTTGTTCTGTGTATTCATGCTAGGAGTTGGGATCTAGGAGGCACTTACCATTTATTAAATATTTACTGTAGGACAGATTGCTAAAGTACATTTATCTCAACTGTCTCTCAGGTAAGATTAATTATTTCCATCTTCTTTCTTTTTTAAATGAGGTAAATTGGCATATAACAGATTAGTTTCAAATATACAACATAATCATCAATATTTGTATAATATTGCAAAATGATCACCACAAATCTAGTTAATATCTGTCACCAGACATAGTGATATTTCTCTCATAATTATTTTCATTTTAAAAATGAGAAAATTAATGCAGGTCTAAACAGCTAGCTAGTAAGAGAGTCAGTATTGAAATCTGGTCCTGACTGATCTCAGAGCTTGTACCATTTTCCATTATTCTCTGTTAGTAAGTTCACAAAAAGAAATAGACCATATATCCTTGTCCTTATAAGAAACCTGTTTATATGCAGAGGGAGCTCGTAAGTAGACATCAACTCAGTTAATTCTCATC
>PVKE010040927.1:0-14395 GCA_004027555.1 Craseonycteris thonglongyai | reverse complement strand
AGTGCATAGTTATTTCTATTTTACTTTTTGACAGATAGAGAGAGAGACAGAGACAGAGACAGTTAGAGAACCAAACTGTGGGAACTCCCCAGTTCAGCACGTGGGTCCTGCCTGGGCCGGAGCCGGGATTCGATCCTCGGTCCTCATGGCCTCAAAGCGAGCGCTCAACCCGCTGAGCCGTCCCGGCTTTCCCCTCTGTAAATACTTTAAAACAACTAGTCAAGAAGACAAGAAAATTTTGATCTGAGAAATCTATTCAGAGATCTAACCTTGAACATTGTGCCAGCCTTTTAAATAGTCTTCATAATTATTCATGATTCACACTTTCAATCAATATTATTGAGTAACAACTATGTGTCCATCATGGTTCCAGGCTTAGCCTTTATAGAGCTTATACTTTAATGAAGGAAGGGGCTGGAGAAAATAAATACACAAATAAGATAATTTTAGAAAGTGATTATTGCAATGAAGAGCACAGGGTTGGGTGAAGGAATAGAGGGGTGAAACAGAAGGGGCATTATGATACGTGATCAAGAAAATTTTGTGGATGTGACATTTAAACTGAGGCCTGAAAGCCTAGAAGCCAGTCATGCAAAGATATAGCAATAGAGTTGTCTTAGCAGAGGGAGCAACAGTCATAAAGATTTAAGGCAACAAAATATGGCTTGGCTTGGCTTGTCCTGTGCCAGGCCAGCAGACCCTCTACCTGGAGCACAGTCAGGTTGTGGCCTTCATGGAGGTAGAACAACTGGGCAGAGACAGAACTGTATCAAGCCTTATAGGTCACATTATGGCAAGATTAAGTCATTGGCGGTATTTAAATGGGTGAGACATATGATCTAATTCATCTTTTGAAAATATTACCTTGGCTGCAATGTAAAGATGGGATGAATAGGTGTGTAAAAGCAGTTAGAAGACCATGGTGGGGCACAAAGGAGATAATGGTAGCTTCCATAGTCATAGCTGTAAATGTGTGGATTTGGTTATAAAACATCTGAGCATATTTTCTTATTTCCCTTTCATCCAATTCCCCTTTTACTACTTTCTTGTGCTTGTTTCACTAGGCTAAGAAAATATAGGTTTTTGCCCTTAACACATGCACTGGGAGTGCTCCTTTAAACACAAATATCTAAGAACTTTAAATAAAATGAAAGGGAATAACAAGGAGACAGGCATGTGTTAATTTCCTTTAGACTTAGTGATCCAATTTCTTTAAACACTGGGTACCTGGATCAGAGCTTAATTTCATGTCTGGGTTACAGCCTCCTAAAATAAAGGCAAACATATGTATATAATCACCTTTTCAGCAATTACATGTTGTTTATAGCTTATAATTAAAGGCTATTCTTTAACTGTGTTCAATTGTAGATATTTGTCACTTAAAAAAGTCAAGAAAATAAAACTACAAAAACATCTAATTTGTTTCAACAGCTTTGCTATTTGGCAGATTTCTAAAGTCCACGTATGCTAATATTTATATTAGTTGTTTAATTCTGGAATACTTGTCAGAACCAAATACTTTCGTATTTAAAACCCATCAAGCATTAAGGCATGAATGGAAACATGGGTGGTTTGAAATTTTTCCTGCGGTATTATTTTCACTTTTTAATCAATGCATTTTAATAATAATTAATTTAGAAAGAAACTGTTTAATTACACATTTACATAGTCTAACAATGTGTAAAAGTATTATTCACTTTAATAAAGATAATTTATCCATAAGTGAACAGACACTTTTTAAGCATTCACCATGTTTTCAGGACATGTGTCCAGAATATCATACCGGTAATATAATTGGAGGAAGACACAACAAATACACATATGTTTGTTAGCTCTAAAGTATATGGCACTTACTATTTCCAGCAATATTTATTTCTATGTAACAATCCAGTGTTTTCTTGAAATATTTGAAATTACAATGGATAAAATTAAATCTGAGATTCTCATGTTCTCACAAGCCCTCTGCCCAGGTTCTCCTCATCCAATGCAGTAACCACCTCAGGGAGATCAAAACAGAGAAAGAAATCTTTGCACTCAGCAATAAAAATGGCTATGACACTGGAAAACAAAACATTTCTAGATATGGCACCCCGTCTGCCCCATATCTTCGCTTCTTCTTGCAGTCATAAACAATATCCTTCTCAGCAGTGTTAATATAGATGAACTTCTTATTGTCAGCATGTTCATGAGAAACTCTATAAATTCAACCAAATACAGGTGTAGTAACCAAGTTTCTTTCTTTTGTTGGATGCCTAAGATACCACAGAATACATAGGACTAAGGATTAAGCATCATGGATGTAAAGCTAAAAGCAGAAGATGAATCCTTACCTTAAAGTACCCCAATGAAGATATTGACATCAACTAGGATGGCATAGAGAAAACCTGGCATTTACCTTCTACAGTAAGTCTTACTGAGTCTCCCTTAAACTTCATGACCAACGAAGTAAAGATGACACAGATTATGTTTAAGATTTTCAGTGGAACCTCTATGTACATTGTTCTATAGGCTGTACTGCCCATAGATACCTTGGTCATACCACTTTATATTATGGATTCTGGTGGCAATGTTACTGACACAGTGCCCATCTATGAGGGTTATGCCCTGCCACATACCATCCTATGTCTAGATTTGTCTGGCTGTGACTTTGTAGACTTACCTCAAACAGAAAGTAGTTATAGATTCACTACCATAGCTGAGAATGGCACTAAACATAACATTGAAGAGAAGTTGTGCTATGTTGCTGTGAACTTTGAAGAGGAGTTGGCTACTATAATATATTACTAGCTTCTTTCTTAAGGAAGAACTACTAGCTCTCTAAGGATCGGTTTATGACCATGAATAGTGAAAATTGAGGTATCTAAAGGTTTTCTATTAACCATCTTTTCTAGGTATGTAATCCTGTGGCATTCATGAGACCACTTTAAACTTCAAACTTAAGTGTAATGTTGATTTAAAAAAAAGACCTATATGTCAGAACAGTGCTGTCTGATCATAATTCCTGTGTGCCCCACTATTACTGGCTGAATAGAGAAAGGAATCACAGCCCTGAAAGGCACTCATATGCACATGCACAAGCACACACACATGTGCACACACACACAAATGAAAATATTACACTTATTCCATCTTTTAGCAAATGGAGATAAGAAAGCATAGGAGGAATAAGTTTGACCCATCCATTTTCTAGCACAAATGAGTCTAAGTGAACCTATAGCAGAGGTGTGGTCTTTACTTTATGAATTCACAAGTGTAAATCTATCCTAGAAAATATATACATCTCATAACCATATGATTTGAATAAATCATTTGCCTTTTGAATTAAAATCTATGTCTGATAATAATATAGCAACCTCAGCTCTCCTGTAATTAGTATTTTCCAGATATGCTTTTTTTTAACACTTCTATTTTCAGTCTTTTTTCATTCTTGTGCTTTTTTGTAAATATCATATGGATTGATGTTTCTTTATTAAATCTAACAATATCTTTTAAGTGAGTTTAGTTCATTTATATTTGTTGTGTATCCTGGTATTTGGACTTGGCTCTACTCATTTTCTTTTTTATTTAAATTGGCTCTACCTCCTCTATTTCTTCCCTTTACACCCTTTTTTCTTGCTTTTTAAATTGTGTCTTGTACTAACATTAGTTTCCCCTCATATAATAAAAAATTTTTCATGCTCTCATGACATTTCACATCACACCTACCCATCACTTTGTTGATATTATCTAGAATATTAATTTAATTGCTATAGAAATAATTTTTATTTACTTTTATTTTGCCTTAATCATTTTAAAAATAACTGCAAACTCTTCCAAGACTTATGACAGCATTTTCCAAAGCATTTCAGTGTAATCCTGTAGCAAATTTTTGAGGCATTGTGTGCTAAAATGTTTATTTTAGACATTCACATTTGAAAAATATTTTTCATAAATATACAGTCATTAGTTGAAATTTTTTTAATACTTTAAAAATATTGCTTCATTGTCTTCTTACATTTAATAGTGTTGTACAGAAGTCTACCATCAGTCTGATTCTTATTTCTTTGTAGATGATTCACTGTTTTTCTCCAAATCAGGGGTGTTCAACATTTTGGCTTCCCTGAGTCACATTGGAAGAAGAATTGTCTTAGGCTACACACAAAATACATGAACAGTAGCTGATTAGCTAAAAAAAAAAAAAAAATCACACGCACAAAAATCTCATAGTGTCTCAAGAAAGTTTACAAATTTATGTTTGGC
This sequence comes from Craseonycteris thonglongyai, assembly GCA_004027555.1. Classification (NCBI taxonomy): domain Eukaryota; kingdom Metazoa; phylum Chordata; class Mammalia; order Chiroptera; family Craseonycteridae; genus Craseonycteris; species Craseonycteris thonglongyai. Next base: position 10,156 of record PVKE010040927.1, on the reverse strand, counting down.
TACATTCAAAGCCATTCTGGGCCACATGTGGCCCATAGATCCTGAGTTGGACAAGCTTGCTCTGAAGACTTGCAGAGTATGTTCTTTCTGCTGCTGCCCTTGCTCCTCCACCTCTTCCTCCTCCTCCATTCTTAGACTTCACTAATATTTGCCTAAGTGTGTTAGTTGTTCATTCTCTCTCCTATTTGGCACCTATGAGACCATTTAATCTAAGTTTGCTTACCTTTATTATTTTAAATAATATCTTACTGTGCCATTTTAATTTTTCTCCCCCTTTTTACACTTTTATTCTGATATTTGATATTATTTTATATTAATTTCAAGTCTGCCATAGATGACAAGAACATATTTTCTGCCATGGCCAAGCAATATTCCAATACACATATCACCTGCTCTTTATTCATTCATCCTTTGACAGATACCCAGGCTCCCTCCACATTTTGACCATTGTAAACAAAGCTGCAATGAACATACGGATGCACATGTCCTCTTAAAATAGCTTTTTAGATTTCTTTAGATAAATAACCAGAAGTGGGATGACTGGGTCCTTCCTTGTATCTTCTTATGAGTTTTGTTTTAAAGTCTGTTTCATCCTATTCAAGTGTTGCTACCTCAGCATTTGTTTTTTGTTTTTTTAATTTTTATGATATAATTTTTTTCTCATCTCCTTACTTTCAGTCTGTGTGAGCCTTTTGATCTGAAATGAGTCTCTCTAGTAGGCAGCATATTTAGGGGTCTTGTTCTCTTATCCATTCAGCCACCCTGTTTTTTTATTGTAGCATTTAATACATTTACATTTAACTTAATTATTAATAGGTATGCATTTATGGCCATTTTATTATTCATAGTTGGTTTGTTAGTTTGTTTTTTTCCTTTCTGTCTTAAAGAAGTCCCTCTAAGATTTTTTTGTAATACTGGTTTGGTGATAATGAACTCCTATGGCTTTTTCTTGTCTGTGAAGCTCTTTAGCTGTCCTTTGATCCTAAATAACAGTTAGGTGAAAGAGAGACAGAAACAGAGAGAGAGAGAGAGAGAGAAGAGGGGAGGGCCCAGAGCAGTCTCCATAGTTGTACATCATTAGTTGTGACATAGTTTCTTTTCACACAGGTGGATGTGGGTTTGTGCAGTTGTGGGAACTGAACTGGGGGCCTCTCTCATCGGAGTTGAGAACTTTCACTGCCATGCCAGCAGTTACCACTTATATTACAGTTCAACATATGGATTTACATAAGCCAGGGTTGAGGTTGGGGATTTGATCCCCAGACCTCACAGGTGACAGGCAAGCTCTCAACCTGCTGAGCTATCCTGGCACCTCCAGGGTAATCTTGATTGAGGATCCTTACTTTTCATCACTTTGAATATGTTATGCCAATCCCTTCTGTTCTGTAAAGTTTCTATTGAGAGATCAGCTGATAGTCTTGTGGGAGCTTCCTTGTAGGTAACTACTTTTCTCACGCTGCTTTTAGGATTCTCTCTTAGTCTTTAACCTTTGGGATTTTAATTAAGATGAGTCTTGGTACGGGCCTGTTTGGGTTTATCTTGTTTGGCACTCTTGTTTGGTACTTCCTGTGCTTGTATACCAGGCCTGAAAATTAAGTTCACAAAGTCTTCATAGGAAAAGTGCTACATACCTCATTGCTGAATATCACTACAGTCAAAGTACCCCCCTTGGGAAGCTATGCACTGATGCCAGCACCTAGTCTACCCTTCAAAGAAATTTAGGTACTTTTTTTCTGGAATGGCCATCAGAGCCCTCATCATATTACCCTTGAAGTCCTGAATGCCATCAAAATGTCTTCCTTTCACTATTTCATCTATCTTTGGGTAAAGAAAAAGTCACTGGGTGAGTATGGATGGTGTTTCAATACAGTTATTTGTTTACTGGCTATAAACTCTCTCACAGACAGTTCTGTATGAACTGGTGCACTGTTGTGATGCAGGAGCCAGGAGTTATTGGTGAAGAGTTGAGGTCATTTTCATCTAACTTTCCAAGCAGGCTTTTCAGCACTTCCAAATAGTCAACTTGGTTGACTGTTAGTCCAGTTGGTACAAATTCACAATGAACAATACCTCTGATCAAAAAAGGTTTTTTATTTAAGATTTATTTTATTGTTTGAGAGAAGGAGAGAGACAGAGAGAGAGAGAGAGAGAGAGAGAGAGAGAGAGAGAGAGAGAGAGGAACAGAGGGAGAGAAGGGAGAGGGCTCAGAGCAGTTTGCATAGTTGTACATCATTAGTTGTGACATGATTTCGTTCCAAACAGGTGGATGTGAGCCCACACATGGTGGGAACTGAACCAAGGACCTCTGGCCTGGGAGGTGAGAACCTTCATTGCCATCCCCCCTACTACCAGTTGCATTGCAGTTTAGTATATGATATGGGCTTTGCATGGGCCAGGGCTGGAAATCAAACCCCAGACCTCATGGTTGTGAGGCAAGTGCTCAACCGCTAAGCTATCTCAGCATCCCCACTTTGACTCTTGATTTGGACTGACTAAATTTTTTTGGTTATGAAGACTTGGTTGACTTTCACTGTGTGTTTTGATGTTTTGTTTCAGGGTCATATTGCTATACCCATGTTTCATTACTGGTAATAACATGGCCCAAAACACCATCTTGCCTCTCTAAATGTCTTGGCAGGCTTTGACTCTCCTTTGCTTTTGTCCATTGGTGAGTGCCTTCAGGACACCTTTCTCATGCCAAGATTTTCAGTGAAAATTTTCCTGTTTCTCTATTGTTTACTTGACTTGCTATGCTTCTCAGATTCAACCAACAAATTTAACACACAATTTGATGGAATGTTGTGATGTTTTCATCAGTTCTGCTTGATACTGGCCACCTTGACCTCTGTTCATCACTGATGCTTTGTTCCCCTCAGAAAAATGTTTAATTCATTTGTACACTGCCATTTTCTTCATGGCATTGTCCCTGTCAACTTGGACTAACATGTCCCTGATTTCACTTCCAGTCTTGCCAAGTTTAACAAGAAATTTAATGTTTGTTCATTGCTCTAATTAAAGATCCAACATTCTCTTGAAGGCATGCAAAAACATGCAACAATAATGAATGTCACCCAACAAGACATGGCCACACAACAATATGAACACAGTTGTGAGACAGTGACATACCAAGGTTATGAAACCTTACCAAGTTGTTTGTATAGTGCTGCCAATGTAAGCACTCAGTGGCAAGTTTATGAACTTAATTGTCAGACCATACATATTTCCTTTGCCATGCTAAGAAAGATTTAAATCATTATTTCTTCAAATAGGTTTTTATTTGCTTGTTTTCTATCTTCTTTTTCTGTTACCCCTATGATACTAATCCTGGTATGCTTCATATTGTCCCAGAGGCCCCTTAAACTACCCTAATTTTTTTAATTCTTTTTTTCCCTGTGTTGTTCTATCTGATTAGGTGCTTTCTGCTACCTTTTCTTCCAAGTCACTGATTGAATTCTTCTTAATTTAATCTATTGTCAATTCCCTCTAATGTATTCTTCATTTCAGTTATTGTATTCTTTATTTCTGACTTGTTCTTTTATATGTGTTCTATTTCTATTTTTATGTTTCTTATCTCTTTGTTAAAGTTCTCCCTGAAATCATTGAGCATCCTTATAACCAGTGTTTGGAACTCTGCATCTGATTGATTGATTGTCTCCATTTTATTTAGTTCCTTCTCTGGAGATTTTGTTCTCTATTTGGGATATGTTTTGTTTTTTGTTTGTTTGTTTTTGTCTCCAAATTTTGGCTTCCTGCCTTTGTTCATTTCTATATATTAGATAAGGCTGTTGTACATCCTAGTCTTAGTAGAGTGGTCTTATGTAGTATGATTCAGTAATAAAGTTTTTCTTCTCAGCAGAGCTCGGTGCTCCAGGTATGCCATTTGTGTGTGGGTTGTGTGTGATTTGTTATAGTTGACTCTTAATTGCTATTTTCACTTTAGTGGAAGGAATTGACCCTCAGCTAACTGGTAGGTTGTGAGGATTGGCTGTGACTGTAGTGGAGGGGCGGTGATGCAAGGGCTGACCTTACAGAGTAGGGTTCATTTTAGCGGGCTTCTGGTGCCTACCCAGTGTGCTTTTTAGGTGTCACTCTTGGAGGCAGCTAGGAGATGCTCTGGCTTGGTCCAAAGCTGACCACCAGGTGTGTCAGCCTCTAGGCCTCCTGGGTAGAGACCCACCATATGCCAAGCTTAGCCTTACCCAGGGCCACTACGTATATACCACAAAACAATCCTGTGTAGACACTGCTCACACTGGGCTTGTAGATGTCTCAAGAGGCCAATCTGTGACCAAGGCCAGTTAGCACTCATAACAGAGAAATAGGACATGTTGAAGCCAGATGCTGCTTATTTGGGTTTTATGAACATCTGAGAAATTTTATGAAAGTTTGCAGCATGAGATCAAACAGGCTGTATGGGAAAATCACTGCAAGCAGTTTAGGTGTTTTCAAAAGTTGAGTGAGGCAGGATCTCAGGGAAACATGTGGGTAGGGCAAATAAATGGTAATAACACAGTTGATGGGGACTCAAACATGGTGGCTGCCTGTATCTGCACACTGGGAGTGGAGTGGGCTCAACAACAAAAAAAAACAATGGCTTTTTTCAGCTCTTCTGTCTGGGAGAAAGCTGTCCCTCTAGCCTCTGCCCTGAAGCCAAACAATTCAGTTCCTCCCAACGTGTCCCTGGTGCCTTTCAAGCTGCTGCCATAGTGCTGAAGCTCAGAGCAAATCAGTCTATCCATAAGTAAGTCTGTTTGGGCTAAGAGGAGCACCTAGGACTGTAGTTACTTCTGGCTTACTCAGCCATAATCTCTGCTGGTTCTAATGGCCAGAAGTTATGAGGACTTCTCGCCTTGGCACTAAACCCTGGGCTGAGGAGCCTGGTGTGGGTCCAGGACCCCTCACTCCTCTGGGAGCAATCTCCAAATCCAGATATCCCTCTAAATTTTAATGATCACACACAGGTGGAGGACTATGATGTTCACTGTCTCTACCCCTCCTACCAGTCTTGAGGGCTTCAGTTGTAGGGCTTTAGTTCTGCTAGACTTCAGGAGATTCTCAAACATGTTTTTTTTTTATGTATAGTTTAGTTGTAATTGATGTGGTCCTGAGGGGGTGAGCACAGCATTTACTTATTCTACTATCTTGATCAGAGGTTTTCTGTTTTTTGGGGTTTTTTTCTCTCCATCTGATCTCCTATTATTTGGAGGTTGTTACTTCTACTTCTATCTACCATATCTCTTAACTTTACTTTTTAATTTACATTTTATTTATTGTTTTCTATCTTCTTCAGAGTTCCTCAGACTGATCCTCCAACTCACTAGCATTTTCTTTAGTTGTATATTATTCCATTATTTATCCCAATTGTTGTGCTTTTATTTAACTGTGTGTGTGTGTGTGTGTGTGTGTGTGTGTGTATACACACACACACACACACACATATATATACATATATTTTTTTGTTATAACATTACTGTTTTTATGATGTTTTTGCTCTGGTTTATATTTTTAATATCTCCTCTAATTTTAAAAAATATTATTACTATTTTTCAGTTTGTTGTAACTACATCTATTCTTATACTCTTATACTTCTGGGTTCTTTTGGGTTTTTGTTGTTGTTGTTGTTTATATTTTTATAACTTTGGCATTTACCTTTGAGTAGTTGTCTTTTTCAGATGTCCTATTATTTTGGCCCATGAGCCCATATTGTCCTTCAGAATACTGGCTCCTTTACCTGTTCATGTGTTTTGAGATGATCAAAAATTTATATCCCAGTGTATGTTAGCTTTGTAAATTCAAGAAAAGAGAATAGGGGCCTTGAAGATTCCTCTTAAGGTAGAGCATCCCACAATTAATTACTCACATTTGCTATCATTGCACCAAGTAACCTTTTAGGTCATAACTTAATTTATAACCCCCCAAAGTAAAAGCACAAGGAGGAGAAAGTGTCGTTAGGTAAAAAATTTAACTACCCTGTGGATTTAAATTAGAAAAATGGTGGAAACAATGCACAAGTTTAATCACTACACAACCAGTTATCCAACCATTCACTTCATCCAGGCTTCTGAGCTGCACTTTGGATATTCCACCAATCTAGAAGATTACCTCAGATTTTTGCAGAGGGAAAATAATTACTGACCCCAGGCAACAGTGGGGAAAAGAACTTCCCCCTACTGCTTTTTACCATATACTATAGCAGTGTCCACAATTAGTAAAACAATTAGGTGAATTTAAATGTATTAATGGGGAAGTGTATTATGATATAATAGAAATTAAGCAGGCAAATATATCTAATAAAATGCCATTTTTTAAAAATCTTTATGAATATATGTGTGCTATAAGCTTAGCAAAAATCTGAGTTGATATACATTTAATGAAAGTTATCAGGGCAAAAAAAGGAGACATTCACTTTTTGCTTTACGTATATTTGAATTATTGTAATGCTTATGTATTTCTTACATGGTAATTAATGAATGCACAAATAAACGGAGAGAGTAGATTCTTATCATCAGATCTGGCAGAAGAACTTAGATTATCTCCTTATAGAATGCTACTTTATTCTTCTTATGTGTTTTCTATATTGTACATTTCTTTTTTTTCTGTAACTTTATCAAAAGCAAAAATGTTCCTTTGCCAGTGTCCTAGAAATTGTCAGTTGTTAACATATATTGAGAAGATAATAGATCAACAAATAATGCAGCAATAAAGGAATGGATTAAATAAAATAAGAAAGCTATATTAAATAAAATCATAGTTTACTTCTTTGATTGGGTTACTTCTATAGTTATTCCAAATTGAATGCCAATCTAACTCACAATTTATACCTCCCAAATAAGTTAGGAACAGTGTATTATCTCTATTTAGATACTATTATGGAGGTATTCCTCTGGATACAATTTTGTCCTCCCTTTTCAAAACTTCCTGAGAACAAAGTTGGAAGTACTAAAATTAAGCTGCTGTGTTTTATCTAGGTATTTCACTTTTGTAAATGGTGTAGCTCTTTGAATTTAGAAGACCTAGATTCACAGATATTCATAGGAAAGATTTGCTTGAGAAATGAAAGTTGAATAATTTTTTTCAAGAACATAAATTTGGAAATGCAACAGCCAGTTTTCCAAGTATTTATTGAAAGGAAATCTGTTATTCCTCCAGTTTTAATGCAGGTGGTATCATTTGTATTTAATAAAATTGCTGGAACTAGAGTACATACTATTGGTTAGTTATTTTTTCATGATCATAAATAAGTGACAACTAGTCAAACTTATGAAATCTGAAAGTTTTTATACCAGAATGTTGTTTTTAATAATTCATAAAATAAATTTGCGCTGCTTGTTTACTTAAAGGAAATGTTTATTAAAATATACAACCTATTGTATTTGGAAAACGTGACAAGATACTGTCTCACCATAGCACCCCAAGTAGGGTGGCATCTTATCAACATGGTTCTGGATGTATTATTACTCAAAGCACACTTGATTGATTACTCTAGTACATTCACCATTATATTTGACTTTTTTAACATGCTTATACTTTTAAATATGTACCATTGGCAGTGCATTAAAGCAAAAGGAAGTATAAATGAAAATGTATTGTCTGAAATGCCTAAGGCAAGGATCATTGTGGACTTCAGACTTGAACAGAACTGGTTCATATCCTAGCTCCACCACTAACTGAAATAAGATTTGCTTAACTTCTCTGAGCATCAACTTCACATATGTAAACTAGAGATAACAATGCTTATGCCCTAGAATAGTAAAGAATAAATAAAATTATTTTTATAAATGCCTGGCATATACTAGGAACTCCAAACATGGTAGTAATTATTATTCTGTCTCTTGCCAACTTTGGCTTTCTTTATGCCTTGCCAGCATGTATAAAGACTTAGCCAGCTTTCCCACACACCCTTTTCTTTAAACCAAACCTCACTCATCTGAGAGAGATGCAGGATGCAAAGTGAGTGAAAGCAATAATTTGTTTGACATTTATTGAGGTTTAACACTTGCAACTGCTTGTGACAGCATTTCTGATGTTAACAGAAATTGTAAGAGATAAATGCTTATTATTGTTTTAAGGCATAAAATTTTGCAATAACTTGTAGCAATGCAATAAATAACACATATAGTAGGTTCTCACAACATCTTTCTAAGATAGATACTGTTATTAGGTCAATTTACAGATGAAGTAAGAAAGGCAAGGGAAGGTTAAGCAGCATGTTCAAGGTCACACAGTGACATATAACCAGTAGAGATGAGACTCAAGGACAGCCAGTCAGCTCCCCAGATTTGAGCTTATAACTATTATACTACACTATATTGTATTCCCTCCCCAGCTCCAACTCTCAAACATACTTTATATTTTATTCAGTTCCCTTTTGTACTAAATACCTCTTTCCTGAAGACATCCAACTTCTTGAGTGAGTAGAGCTAAGTAGTTATCTAGATTTATTGAGCTGTTTATTGAGCAATAGTCAGCTGGAATTTCTCTTTCTATGGCTTCAGTGTATGTTTCCTGGGCTCCATACTAACCCCTTTGTTTTAAAAATAAAATCTCTTCTTCCCCAAGATCAAGAAAAGAAAACACTGATTGTTATTTTCCCCAAAACCTAAGTCATAAACAGAACCTCAGAACAAGTTTTAAACCTACCCATCAGTCAACAGTAGCTTCACATAGGTATTCAGGCCTCCCATGTTTGGCTAATCACCAGTGCTTCATTTCAGGAAGGAACCTTCTCAAAGTCATCCAGTTTCTAAACTCTGCCTGCCTTGGGGTCTGTATGGAGACTGTGTTCTATATCCACAATTTTCACCTGTTTAGCAAGTAACATATTCAGTTTCTTTGCTTCAGACAGATAGATGTAAAAGGTGGTCTTTACCTTTGATACTCTTTGTACTGTCTTGAATTGCTGCAGGAAATCTTGAAATAAACAATATGTGAATGATAAATTTTCTGAGTCATCACCTTCCTTAACATCTCTTCTTTCTGACTTCTTATTCGATTGATTGATTGATTGTCTCCATTTTGTTTAGTTCCTTCTCTGGAGATTCTGTTCTCTATTTGGGATGTGTTTTGTTTTTTGTTTGTTTGTTTTTTGTCTCCAAATTTTGGCTTCCTGCCTTTGTTCATTTCTATATATTAGATAAGGCTATTGTGCATCTTAGTCTTAGTAGAGTGGTCTTATGTAGTATGACTCAGTAATAAAGTTTTTCAGTAATAAAGTGTGCCTGGAAATTTAGTTTGAAGTCAAGTATCACATTTTTCCCCAAATTTTGAAAGAATTGCATCATGGTCTCCTAATATCCAGTGATTGCTGATAACTCTGATACCAATATAATTCATATTCCTTCGGAAGTGATTTTTTTTCTCTGATTATTTTTAGAATATGTTTTCTATTTTGTTATTTGAAATTTCAGAAAAAGTTTTTAGATACTGGTCTTCTTTCATTTTTATTAACTGTAATAGCTATATTGTAATCCCTTGCAATCTGATGACTTACATCATTCATTTGATTTCATATATCTTTTTTTTGCTAGAAGTTTTAATGTTTATCATGATTAATTTTGTGTGTTAATTTGGCTCAGGCACATTACCCACATATTTGATCACGCACCAGTTTACATGTTACTGTGAAGGTATTGCTTTTAGATGAGATTAACATTTAAATCAGTTGGCTTGAATAAAGCAGATTGTTTTCTATAATGTGGATGGGCCACATTCAATCAGTTGAAGGCCTTATGAAGAAGATGTCTGAGGTCCCAAGTAAGAGGGAAATTTGTCTCCAGACTCTCTTTAGACTCCGGCTGCAATATCAACTCTTCCCTGGGTCTCCATCCTGCTGGCCTATACTGAAGGTTTTAGCCAGCCTGCAAAATTGTGTAAGCCAATTCCTTAAAATAAAATTTCCCTTTCTATCTCTTCTACTTCATCCCTCCACAATTTTTGTTCTTGCTATTTTTTATCTATCTCATGCTGCATTATTCTAGTATAACTGTGGTACTTGGTTGCCTATTTGTATTTATGAAGAAAAAGTGAGATAAATTGGGGAGTTTCTAATGTATATAAAAGTTCTATTGGACTCCTCAAAAGGGTTTAGCTCAAGAGTACAGGAAATGGCTCCTTTTCAAAGGCATACATATATTTATTGTGGTGTTTCCCCATCCAT
>PVKE010040926.1:0-14392 GCA_004027555.1 Craseonycteris thonglongyai | reverse complement strand
AAAAGTTCATTATATCAAGAGGACTAGCACTTGGGTCTCCTACCTCCCAGTCTATTGTCTTTCTATTATCTCTTTACCTGTCTTCCATTCCAACTTCAGTAGTTGTGAACAGGTACCTCACTTGGCTGTACTATACATTCTTTGATCCACACAGTGTTTACAAACAATGACAGTATTTTTAAAATAAAAATACTTCATATAACAAAATATATTTCCAGCTTCTCTTGAAAAGGAAATGTAGGAGACAAAGGAGGCAATCTGATGAATCTGGCCAAGCATTTTTAAATAGCAACAATTTGTAGGACAATGGGTGTGAAATCTGTAATTTATAGCAGCTGTTGTCACTTGGCAACTACACCTGAAGCATTTGATCTTCCCTCACTGGCCCTATAGACAGCATGCCTATTATCCTATTAACTTATGATATTGTGGTCACTCATATGCTTCATCAAATAATTTCAGTTTGCTTCTCAAGGACAATGCAGTACTGTACTTCCCTACAACCTTCAGGTTATATGTGGCTAGGAATTGACCTTGGCCAAGGAAATATGAGCATAAGCAATATGTGGCACTCTTGGAAAGAAACTTTAGATGCTAGGTTGTGCCTCACCACTCCTTTCATTTCCCTTTGCTAGAGGGAAAAACAGCTTACTCTATGAGAATAAGATGATGCAGGCCTCAGTGGGTATTTCATATGAGAGAGAGACCTGTGTGTTAAGTCATTAAGATGTGAAAGCTGGGGGAAGCCAGGATGGCTCAGAGGGTTGAGTGCTCAATTTGCAGCCCCAGGGACTGAGGATCGAATCCCAGCCCTGGCCCATGTAGACCCATATGCTGAACTGTGGTGTTCTTCCCATGCAAAAGGCCCCCAGTTCAGTTATCGCCTCCTCCCCCAGTTTCGCCTCTGGCTCAAGGGGGGTGTGCCTTCCATATGGAAGGCCCCCAGTTTTCATTCTGTGAGGCCCCTGCCCACCTGTGTGGAACAAAGCCATATCGAAAACTGATGACAGGGGAAGCTGGGATGGCTCAGTGGGTTAAGCGCTCACTTTGCAGCCCCGAGGACCAAGAATCAAATCCTGTCCCCGGCCCATGCAAACCCACATGCTGAACTGGGGAGTGCCCCTAGTTTGGTGCTCACTAGGGTGAGACCTCAGCCCAACTGCCCTGTGCAGCCCTGCACCCACTTGTGGAATAAAACCATGTGGAAAAACCAATGATGTGCAACTACGGAGACTTTTCTGGGTCCTCCCCCTTCTCTCTGTCTCTGTCTCTGTATCTCTCTCTATCAAAAACAATTAAAAAAAAAACGGGAAAGCCGGAATGGCTCAGAGGGTTAAGCACTCGCTTTGAAGCCCCGAGGACCAAGGATTGAATCCCAGCTTCGGCCCAGGTGGACCCACATGCTAAACTGGGGTGTGCTTCCTGAATGCGGTGAGGCCCCCAGTTCAGTTAAAAAAAAATAAAGAAAATAAATCTTAAAAAAGAAAAGAAAACTGATGATGAACAACTATGGAGACTCCTCTGGGTCATCCCCCTTCTCTTTGTCTCTCTCTGTCTCTGTCATAAAACAAAAAAGATGTGGGAGCTGTTTGTTATAAAACCTGAATTTACCCATTCCAGTTTAAGTTGTCATTGTGCAAATATTAGAATATTGGACAGGAAAAATCATTAAGTACACATTTTTTTACACAGGTAAAAAGTGAGACCAGAAAGCAGGCCCAAGATGGCACATTAAGTAAATACTATGCCTACTGCCTCTCAAGATCATAACAATGTTACAGTTGAACCATAGAACTCAAGAATCATCTGAAAGTTACCTAAACAGAGTCTGTATAGCTAGGCTAACCAAACATACAGTTTTAAACAGGACAGAAAACAATAATACGGTCCTGTTTCAAATGGTACATATGGTCAGCCTACTGATACCTTGAATTTAGCCCAGTAAGACTAGGCTGATCATATGTACAGTGTGAAACACAACTATACCATGGTTTTCTATCTCATTAAAAATGGTACATCTGGTTATCCTACCTATAACTAAGTATATAAGGAAGAAGCCATATCTGGACTGATAGGAGGGACAGAAATGCAAAACAGGCTGACACCAAACCCATTGATAGTGGTTGAACACCAGGAGGTAAAACTCAGTGGTGGAAGTTCCCCCCCTAAATAGGGAGGGTCCCAGCCTCACACTAGGTTCCCCAGCCCAGGAATCCTGTGCTGAAAAGAGGTGTTGCTGTAACAGTTGCCAGTGAAAATAAGTGAGAACTCTGCCTATCTATCCTGGTGAGACTGAAAGTGACTGGAAACTAAGATGCCCTCTTAAAGGGTCTGCACACAGAGTAACTCACACTCACTCACCTGGTTTCTGGTGAAAAGGCAGCAACTTGAGAGGTGCCAGAGACATACAGAGAAAGACTGAGTTGGTGTAGCTTTGCGGTGAGGACTGGAGGGACAGAAAACATTGCCCTGTGTGCAGCCTGCCCCACATGAACCCTACAAAGGGGCACCATCTCTTGTATACAGAACCTTCCACAAAGGACCAAATCTGAGACTACACTGATCTAGTGAAGTCTATATATGACCATCACCTTGGTGACACCGTAGGTCCCCACACCACATTGCTAGTACTGAGCACATTTCTAGTTTCTAGGTGCCAGCCATGCCTTGTAAGCTGTGGAAGCCTTTTAGAGCAGCAGACAGCCCACAATAGCCCTAGGAACTTTTGGTGGTGGGTAGTAAACTACAACTAACGCTGTAGCCTCTCTTGCATAGCTCTAGGGGATCTATCTGTGAGCCCAATACAAGAGGTGGCTGCCTGCAGTGTTCTTGGGACATTTTGCAAAGTGGTCACAGGCCAGGCACTGATACAAGAACTAAATCTGCATTAACCATGTAAAATCTACCCACTCGCCACCTGACTCCACAGAATCTCTCTGTGAACAGAGGAGGGCTGCCACCAGCACTGGGTCTGCAGCAGCTTAGTAAAAGGCCCAGGACCTGTTGCCACCCTACCAACTGCCTGTAAGGCTCAGCCATTCAAAGAACCCCCTTAGGTGCATATTGCTGGCTGTTTAACCTGGTATAGACCATGGCTCTGGCCATACACCATTAGCTGGGTGGCCCGAGGTTCCTGTTATGCAAGGTTGGTTCAATATCAGCAAGTCAATGAATGTAATACACCACATAAACAAATAAAAAATAAAAATTATATGGTCATATCAATAGACACAGGGAAAGTAAGGACAAAACCCAGCACCCATTTATGATAAAAACTCTTAGCAAAATGTGAATAGAGGAAACTTATCTCCACATAACAAAGGCCATAGATGCAAACCCTCAGTTAATATCTACTCAATGGAGAAAAGCTAAAACATTCTCCTTAAGATTAGGAAAAAGACAAGGACACACACTTTCACCACTTTTTTCAACATAGTACTGGAAATCTTAGCCACAGCAATCACATATGAAAGAGAAATAAAAGGCATCCACATTGGAAAGAAAGAATTAGAACTGTCATTGTTTCCAGATGACATGATGATACTAACTACAGAGAACCCCAAAGATTCCACTAAAAAAAACTATTAGAACTGATAAATGAATTTGGTAAAGTAACAGGATACAAAATTAATATTCATAAATCACTTGCATTTTTATATACTGATAAAAAACTATCAGAAAGAGAAACTAAGAAAACAATGCTATTTTCAATTGCATCAAAAAATAAAATATTTAGGAATAAATTTTACGAAAGGAGTAAAAGACCTATACTAAGAAAATTATAAGACACTGAAGATATAATTTAAAGAAGATACAAATAAATAGAAACATAGCTCATGGAAAGGAAGAATCAATATAGTTAAAATGTCTATACTATCAAAAGTAATTATAGATTCAATGCAATCCCTATTAAAATGCCAATGACATTTTTCACAGAACGAAAACAAATAATCCTAACATTTACATGGAACCACAAAAGACCCCAAATAGCCATAGCAATCCTGAGAAAGAACAAAGCTGGAATTATCATGCTATTTGATATCAAATTATACTACAAGGTCATAGTAATCAAAACATACAGTATTAGCATAAAAACAGACACATAGATCAGTGGAATAGAATAGAGGGCCCCAAAATAAATCTAGGTTTATATGGTCATTTAATCTTTGACAAAAAGAAAAACAACAATTTACATAAGGGTAAATGAAGTCTATTCAATAAATTGTGCTGGGAAAACTGGACAGAGACATGTAAAAAAGTGAAACTGAGCCAACTTCCTACACCATATATAAGTATAAGCTCAAAGTGGATTAAAGACTTGAATGTAAAACTCAAAAAACATAAAACTCCTAGAAGAAAATACAGGAAGTTAACTCTCAGACATTACCCTTTGGAATATTTTTATTGATATATCTCCTCAGACAAGAGAAACTAAAGACATTTTTCTAAAGAGGATACGCAAATGGCCAATAGACCTATGACAAGATGCTCAATGTCACTAATCATCAGAGAAATGAAAATAAAAGTCACAATGAGAGAGAATCTCATTCTTGCCAGAATGGCTATCATCAATAAATCAAAAAGTTTGGTGAGGATATGAAAAAAGGGAACCCTTGTACACTGTTGGTAGGATTGCAAATGGATGCAGCCACTAGAAAAATAGTATGAAGGTTTCTCAAAAAATTAAAATAGCACTACCTTATGACCCAGCAATTCTGCTCCTGGGTATTTACAAAAAACAAACAAAAAAATCCAGAACATTAATTCAAAAAAATGTATGCAAAACTATGTTTACTGTAGTTCTATTCAGAATAGACAAGATATGGAAAAACAAAACAAAATGTCCATCATTAGACAACTGGAAAAGGAAATTGTGGTACTTTTATATGTCAGAATATTACTCTGCCATAATAAAAATAAAATCTTTCCATTTAGAACAACATGAATGGACCTAGTGGATATTACACTATGCAAAATAAGGCAGACTAAGAAATACCATATGATCTCACTTATATATGGAAACTAAACAGAATAAATGTACAAACAAAACAAAATAGACTCATAGATTCAGAGAACAAACTGATGACTGCTAGATGGAAGGGAGAGTTAGGCGAAGTGGGTGAGAAAGGTAAAGAGATTAGAAAATTCAAATTGGTAGTCACAAAATATCCATGGGGATGTAACATACAGTAGGGGAAATATAGTCAATAATGTGAAAACTATATATGGTGTCAGATACGTACTAGACTTACCTGGGGGATCAATTCTTAAATTATGTAAATGACTACTCACTGTGCTATATACCTGAAACTAGTACAAAATAATATTGAATATCAAATATATTTATATATACAAGGGCTGTCAGAAACTATACAGCCATGTAATATGAAAAATAGAGGCATTTATTGCTGAAGTTTTTTGGACAAACCCCGTATATAGTCACAAGACTTAAAGTACAGAATAGGGAAGATACTCAGTGGTATTGTAATAGCTATGTAAGGTGTCATATGGGTAGTAGACTTAAAGGAGTTATCACTTTGTGAGGTGTGTAAAGGTCTAATCATTATGTTGTTTTGTACATCTGAAACTAATAATAAAAAGGAAAAATTTTAAATATATTAATAAGAGAAAGTAAGTCAGGTTTTCAGCACTACCAATTAGAATTCTCTACAATGATAAAAATGTTATTCTGCACTGTTAAATACAGTAGCCATTAGTTACGTGTGACTGAGCACTTGTTACTAATACAACAGGGAAACTGAATTTTTAATTCATTTTATTTTAATCAATATAAATTTAAACAGTCACACATGACTAGTGGCTACTAAGGTCAGGCTTCAAAGGCAGGTCCTCTAAATCTCAGTTTGGAGTATTTTTTAAGGACCTTCAGCATATGGATCAAATTGGCTCTTGTCCTAATACACACATGAATAGTCACATTTGTTTTTCTCTGGTGCTACTGCTTCATACATAAACTCTCCTAGAACACTAGCCTTCCAAAGGAACTTTCTATTCTAACATGTCTTATTCAGCAATACAAGTATGTGACCCTAAATATGTCTGCTCCTAACTATATGGGACATAACTTTTAAATAGTAAGTTTCTTTATCCCACTGTAGGTCTCAGGCATAGAGTCAGTAAGTGGCTTTATGTCAAATAGCATGATTTCAGGGATTCTCTGAAACTCCTGTATCCTCCCTTTGTATCAAAAGAGGTTCTAAACATTCTTTCCATCTTCTCACTATAGCTTGCAAACCTCAACAAAATGAGAAATAAATATTTCTCAAAATATAAAAAATATAAAATATAAAAATGTAAAATATTTCTCAAAATATAAAAAAATATTCTATAGGAAAGCTAATGAATGAATTTCGTACCAGAGTATTAAAGAGTGACAAGTGATTTGTTCTTGTGATCTGACATAGAGAAAAAAGGAACTAGAATGAAATCTCATTGTACTGCTTGCTACATAGACAAGGGATACAAAGTGTGACTAACTAATGAACAGGTAGACAAAAGAGTGGAATATAAAAATGGAATATTATGCAGTCATAGAATGAGACAGATATATATGTATACACTGACAAGGAATTTTTCCAAGGTAATTAAATGAGAAGACAGTTTGAAACTATGGGTATAGCATACTGTTTGTATAAAACAAAGATATAAGTAAACATAGTTGTACAAAAATAGAATTATCACTGTAAAGATACATAAGAAATTGGTGATAGTTGACTGCCTCTGAGGATAGGTCAGAAAAATAGGTGGGCAGACTGAAATCTACAATTGTGTATTACTTGAATTGTTTTTGCCTGTTTCCCATGTATGGTTTCAAAATAAAATTAAAAAATAAAAAATAATAAAAAAATAAAAAAAAAGTACAATCATTGTACAATAGTACAATCATAGAAGAATGATGTTAAATGCAATCTATTTTGACAGTAAGCATAATTATTAGGATCCATTGTAAACATGTATAAAATTTTCAAATGGATAGTTTTCGTTAACAAAGTATCATGAACCAGCAATTATAAAGTGATTTTGCATTTCCCATTATTAGAAATCAAAACATTTTATCATTTCAACCTTATAAAAACTTTTTTGATGTATGTTAGAGGAGTGCTATTATACATAGTAAAGAAACTAAGACTTGAGAAGTTACCAGAATTGGGCCAGATAGACACAGCTAGTAATTGGTAGAGCTGACTATGGGGGAGCACCCTCAGGTCTCACTGCTACCAAATTCAAGTACTTTAGGCAAGAAATAAGAAGTGCTTTGCAACTCAGTCACGTTCAATTTTAATATTGACATACTCCCTCCAGTCCCCAGGCCATGACATTTACTTCAAAAACAAATGGAGACTCAGTGGCATTTGAAATAAAGAGCAGTCATTGTTCTTTATGCTGGATATGATGCTTATTTAATGTTGACATTAAATAATGTTGACATTAAAAAAGGAAAAAGAATGTGATAAAGGGTTACCACCAGTGATAAAATATACCCATTACCGAAGAATTACTATGTGTACAAGATATTTAGATACACAGAGGGTACACACTTTAAGAAAGAAAAAAATACTGTATTAAAATTGTAATACTAAATATATACCAATAACCAAAGATAAATACAAGTCATGTTTGACTTCTGCAATTACAAGAGGTGTTCAAAGTGATTACTATCATCATCCAGTCACTTCTGATTATGGTAAGCTACTGCTTGAGCAGCACTGACCAAAGTGTCTACATGTATGGCTGTGTAGGCCGTTTCAATTTATCATGCATCTCAAACTTATTATATCATGAATGCATGCAATATTAGGTATGTTGGAGGTTCTGGTGCATACTCATGCCTCCATTGTCGTTGTATTTCCACAATGTTTTAAAACAATGTGCTTCTGCCATTTTCTTTGACTGGCCTACATGTTGCATGGTCACGCTAGCGTTCATTCGATTAGCACCATCTTTTGAGCGAATGTCATAATACACACTGCTACCATAATTCCATACAACTTCAAAAAGTAATACATAGCGGGATGCTGGGATAGCTCAGCAGGTTGGGCACTTGCAACAATGAGGTCCAGGGATCAAATCCCTGCCCTGGCCCGTCCAAACCCATATAGTGAACTGCAGTGCAACTGGTAACTGCCAGGTTGGCAGCAAAGGTTCCTGCCTTCCATGTGGGAGGCCCCTGGTCCAGTTCGTGCTCTGCGTGACCTGATTGACCCTCTATGGAATGAACTATGTAACAAGTGATGATGTGTAACTATGGAGACTACTCTGGGCTCTCCCTCCTTCTCTCTCTCTCTCTTCCCCTCCCTACCTTTCTCCCTCTTTTCCTCATTCTCTCAAACAATAAAGTAGATTTTTAAAAAAACATAAAGCAATACAGGGATAACATTTCTTAAAATGTGTATACATTCTTTTGGCACTCCAGTATTTTGTTGCAATACCCTAAGAGGTAGATTTTGATTATATGTCCATTTTATAAAATTGCAAGATAACATATCCAGTAAATGATGAAGCTAGATTCAAATTCAGACAAAGAGTTATGCTATAATTTTCTTGGTAAAATAGACAATGTAAAAATTATAAAAAATTAAAAGCTTGGAAATTATATTTCTGCCCTTGGTCTGTTATGAATTCACTTCACAAAATTGAACAAAAACCTCAACCCTTCCAACCTCATTTCTTTATAATAATAATTTTTATAAAGTTGTTCTAGATGTTCTCAAAGGTAGCTAGGCTACTATAAACAATTGATTTCATATTTCATTCCAAGATAAGGTCTTGTTTAAACCTTCAATATATTTCTTAATGTGCATCACTTGGTCTTTACTGTTATCTGTAAAATGGTGCTAATATTGCCATGTTATAGATTTGTTGTAAGGATCAAATAAAATAAGCCACTAAAGGACCTGGCATGGTACCTACCACTACAAGGACTTAGAAATTATAGTTTTCCTTCTCCATTTCATAAATAATATCCAAATATTTTAAGTCAAACTGCCCACATAAACTATTCCTTACCTTCCAACAAACACTAATTATTTGGAAACACTATGTGCGATTCATTTATGATCGGATATGTTATATAATGAGTAGCCATTATCTGGGCTTTTGATATAACAAAAGTTATCCCACATCAATGCATTAATCTCAAGATATATCCATATCTAAGAAGAAAAGAAAACTATATGCTGAATAGCAATAAGGTCTTAATACCTAATCTAGGAGTGTAACATCTGTCAAGCAGAATAGCAAAAAAACAAATAATTAATTTTAAGTATACCATCATATAAAAAGTGGACATAATAAATTACATATTATTCCCAAACCTGAAAATATTTGGGATGAGGCCATGCTTAAGAAATGGAGGGAAGTGAATACATATGAGAAATTCATTGATGGTACAATTCAACTCAAAAAGAAAAGAGGATTTTCCCATTAATGATATTGAGAAAACTAAGTAACCATTTATGAAATATATCTATATGTTTACATATAGACATATATATCTGTAAAAATGAAATTAAATTTCTAGAAGAAAACATTAGCAAATATACTTATAGTTTTTGAAAAAGGAGATTTCTAGGAGGGAATAGAACCTAAAATGCAGTAAGAAAGAAACAGATAAAAATGACCATAAAAATATTTTCTTAAAAATGCTAATCTAACCAAAATTTGAGAAAACATTTTATAGAAGTTAGCAAATTGATTCCAAAATTTATATAGAAATACAAAAGCCCTGGAATAACCAAAGCAATTTTTTAAAAAGAAGAACAAAGGTGAGACTTTAGCCTACCTAATTTCAGGACTTAGTACAAGCTACAGCAATCAAGACAATTTGATATTGGTATAAAATAAACATTTCAATCACTGGAACACAAGAGTCTAGAAATAATCCACACATACAGTGCATTTTTGATAAAGGTGATGACAAGTTATATCAATAGGATAGAGAAAGTTTTTTAACAAATGATGGTGAATCAACTCACTATCTGAAAGGAAAAAGAAAAGAGAATATTGACCCTTATTTATACCATACTTGTACAGTGAAATGAAGCACAGAACTATATATCAACAGTATTCTGATGAGTATCACCCTCCTTTTGTCCAGATTGGCACTAAGTGTGTTCCATGGGTTCTCCATGTCTGGGTTATCAGAGAACCCAAAAAATCAGGAAATAGAAGTTACCAACCTAGAACCTGCCCAGAAGCAGGAATAAGAAATGGATTAAGAAGTTTCAAAGTGGTGCATAAGAGGCCTCTAAGATTTCATTTGATCCTCACAACATATCTGTGAGTCACATATTCTTATTATCCCCATTTTACAAGTGCATCAAGCAGCTACACTCAACCCAGGCTTAGGAGAGACCATGCTTGACCATGTTTGTCAACTTGAGTACATGGCTTCTAAACCACCACACTACACTGTCTTTCCAGCATAATCAGTTTCTAGATAACACATAGAGGCAATGAACTTAATTTGTCAGTTTAGAAAAGAACTTTCTTGGACAGCAGAAACATTTGCTATCCTTTCCTCAAACCAGAAGAAGTGACTAATCCCACAGTATGTTAAGCAGATTATCTGACTATTCACAAGCACAGGCCTGAACTACTGGGCACTACATTCATCCTCTTACCAGTAGCTCAACCAGAAGTCACTGGCAGGACTTCTGCAAAAGCCATTCTAATTACTAGAAAATCTATGCATTTCCTCTTACTTTGTTTTGCCTGTGTTTCATTTGAGGGACATTCAATGGGTATGTGAGCTAGAACCTGTGGCATTAATTGTGGCTACTGGGACTGACAGATTCAATACAAAGAACACAATTGCTTAATTTACAATTCTATTTCCTCAAAAGTGCTGGATACAGTAGCTTTGTTACTTCTGATAAGAGTTCTATAAAGTACTTGATTACTATTGATGAACAGATACAACACAGTGGGTGTCCCCTCTCATTTCTTTCACAGATTCAGCAGGAGACCCTGCAGTCTTACTGTTTTACTCATCACTAAATAATAAAGCAATAAAACAATCAGATGCTCAGAATAGCAGTTTCATGGTTAGTCAAAATTCTCCTATAAGTAACACCCAAAAAGCTTTACGTACTCTCTTCTTTGAATACAAACTCTCTTAAATATTTGTCTAACAAAATGGAATAAGAAGACAAAGGAAGGGTCATTGGGTGACTTTTACATATTCCCTTTACCAAAATGGGCTGGTTTGACTTTTCAGAATCCATTGGATGAGAGACATCACACAGTGTACAAGGCAGCTTTGTCTGCAGAGATAATACAATGGAGAGGATATGACAAAAGTGACCCGGTGGGATCAGCAGCTCATACATTTAAGTTTGCCACAGCTCTGGTCTGTCAGTGGATCCAGTTCTCCTTTATGCTTGTCCTGTTTCTGAAGCATATTGAGACTCCTGCCAGCTATACTCCTTGTGGTCTAAAGTCATATTGCCATTTCTGGAATGAATGACGCTACACAGAAGAGCATCTATGCCCTAATCTGGTCCAGAAACCTACAGAAATGAACAGAGATATAGTGTTGTAAAGTTTTCCACTAGCCTTGTCTCCATTAGGAAATTACATACTTAAACATTAGGGCTCAAGGTGAAATTAAAGATAATCTAGACCAGCATTTTCCAAATGTCCTCTCTTCATGAATTCTGCCGTATCTGCATCACATCGATGCTATTATTAAATACATTTTTAGTTCTCATTTCTTTTTACTTAGCACTAACGTTCAGAAAATTATGTGTTTTATATAGTGTTATGTTTATTATACTACACATTGAAATAAAGTCACATAAAAGGCACATGCCATCTAAATCATTTTAATTGCCATCACTGTATATATATCTCACCTTCATAAATGCTAATACCCTCAAATACTCCTTCTTAGATGGAGAAACTAATGGAATAAGTAGATTTCCCAATGCGACTGATGCAGTTCATAGCATGACTGGGACTCACACTCAATTCTCTTGATTTACAGTGCAGGCTGTTTTATTTGCATCACGCTGATTCAACAGCATGAAGGAAGGGCATGATGAATGGGGCAACTTTAAAAACTAGTACCTCTTGGCTCCATGTGGTGGTTAAGAGTATATACAGGTGTCTAAGTAAAAACAAAGCAACCCCACTGTCTGCTCAATGCAATCCCAACCCAATCTTTCTTCTCAATACTTAATGATTTCAGCAGATATGCTTCTCCTATTATGAGGTTTTTAACTTCACCCTCATCAGTATAATCATTCACTTTATCTCTGTCCGTGGTAGTGACCTCTTCAAAAGTTGGAACAAAGGCCAAGATGTTATACTTCATCTACAAATAATCATCTCAGTACCTAACATTTATGAAGTGCTTAACAATTTTTTTCAAAGCACTTTCCCAAGCTTTATCATTTTTAATCCTCACAATAGCCCTGCAGGGTCCATACTTAAGTTACCCAGAATATATTTTCAGAATTGCATGCTGTGATCAAACAATAAATCCACCGTATCTTTACTTATAAGAATAAAGTGGGATCCAAGATGGCGGCATGAGAGGAGAACACCGATAACTGCCTGGGAAGGGCCTTGTGAACAGAGGGGAATCCACAGGGGAAACCCTGAGAAGAAACCTCAACTAAGAGAACCACACAACACAGAACAACACCCAAAGGTTAGAGAAAAAAGGGGAGAGCGGGAAAGGGAAAGGGAAGCAGCGGTTTGGGGACAGAGACTCGGAGTGCTGCCCAGGCTGGCAGAAACAAAGGGGGATTGGCGGACTACGGTCACAGTGGAGCTGGATCGAGGGCGGGCTGGAAGCCGAGACCTAGGGAGCGTGGAAGCCCCACAAGACTGTGGACAATTGAACATCCAAACTCAAGGGACAGCACGCAGTGCCCTAATCAGATCACAGAGCCTAAAGTGGAACAGGGACTGTGGAGCAGGGCGGCTGCACTTCCCGGCGGGCGGGGTGAGAGCAGGGCACCAGCCCACAGCAGCTCAGCACCCCTGATTTACGGAGGAGATTGACTGTGGGGGAGCGCCTTCTGAGGACAGGGCTCTTGGAGTGAGGGCTGGGGCTTGGGTGGGCATGGCTGCATTGGACGTGCTTAGAGGGAAACCGGCGGTATCGACAGAGCCAGGAGCATAAAGCGGCTGCCGCCCGAGCTGCGGCCTGTGCGCACAGGGCTTTCGGCGCCCCGCCCACCGGGCCGCTGGGACACCCCGGCCTGCACACACCAAGGCTTTCGGCGCCCCGCCCACCAGGCCACGGCGACACCGCTGCTTGCTTGCCAGCGCGCAACTGGGCTTTCAGCACCCCGCCCACTGGGCCACTGCAACACCACTGCTTGCTTGCCACTGCACAATTGGGCTTTTGGTGCCCCGCTCACCAGGCCGCTGCAGCACCTCTGCCAGCGCAAAAGTTTGCAACTGGGCATTCGGCGCCCAGCCCACTGGGCCGCTATGCATCGCTGCATGCATGCACCAGGGCTTTCGGCGCCACGCCCACCTGGCCGCCACGGCACCGCTGCCTGCTGGACAGCGAGCTACTGGACTTTAGATGCCCTACTCACCAGGCCGCCGCAGCTCCGCTGCCTGCGCACAAGACCGGCTTTCGGCGCCCTACACAATAGGCCGCTGCAGCACTGCGGCCTGCTCACGAGCACGCAACTGGGCTTTTGGCATCCCGCCCACCGGGCCTCTGGGGCGTTGTAGTCCGCGTGCAACGGGGCTGCCGACCGGGTCGCCATGGTGTCATTGCCAGCGAGCGGGTAGACGCGGAAGACCAGGGCCTCTGCCAAGCCCCAGCCCATCCAAGTGCTGCCCTGCAAGCGTGGCTTACAGATACGATTGAAGTAGGGGCAGCCAGGCGGAGGAGAAAAAGACCAGAGCTCCTGCGCCCTGCCCACACTGAACCACCAGCCCCCCTGCTGAAAGAGGAATCTGTTTTTGTGTCTCAGGCCTGCCCTAGCTCCTACTCACATGCCCCCACCCCTGGCCACACCTTTACTACCCTACTATCTAACAGCTAAGACAGCAACCAGGACACAGAAGCTGTCTGCTTCCCCCAACCTTCTCCCCAAATCTCCTCCCACAACTGAGCCCAAAAGAAAAAATAAAGAGAAGCCCATCTGATAGGCAAACCCCCAGAGGGAAAACAGACTCATGCGTAAAGCAAAAAGAACCACTTCAAACACAATGCACACCTCAGAATCCAAAGCCCCTCCAGAAGATCAGGGGCAGTCTTTAGTAAAGGACCTTGCACACTTGGAATCAAATCTACGTGAAACAGAATTCAGGGCTGCATTAATCAAGACACTCAGAGAGCTCACTCAATGCTGGCAAAGTACCCAGACACAGTTAAATGACCTCAACAAGAAATTTTCTG
>PVKE010040925.1:0-14242 GCA_004027555.1 Craseonycteris thonglongyai | reverse complement strand
GCATGTGGGGAGGCGGTGAAGGTGGCCTGAGGCCTCTGCCCCCCTTGGCCCAGGTTGGCAGGGTCTGCCTGGGGACCGCAGCTCCCCGAGAAGGAAGATCCACTTGCCTGCCCTGTCTGTGTTCCAGCTGCTCTTCTCCTCACAGCTGTGTCCACTGGGGATGGCTGGGCAACTACAGCTCATGTCACTTGTCACTCTCCTCTGCTCGAGGGAGGAGAAAACCATGTGGTACCAGTTCCCAGCTTGTGGGGCCTGGACTTGTGTGTTGTCCTGCTTTAACTTTGTAGCATGATGAAGCCCTAATTTCTCCATCAGGATCTGTCCAACAGCTGTCGTGATTGCCTGAGCTTCAGCGCATCACTTATGGCCGATCTGCTTTTGACTGGCTCACAGTTCTGGGCAGTGGCTGGCATGGACTGATCTGCTTGAAGGTGACCTCCAGTCCTTTGTCTTTCTTACTGGAGTAAAGATTCTACAGAAAGGGCCTCTTGCTTTGTCCAGAGAGGTTTTCTGGAAAAGCCTGCTCCTCCTCTGGCAGGAGTTGGAGATATTTGCTCTCAAGAGCATCCCCTGTTCCATTGGCCTGGGGACAGTGGCTCATCACCGTGGCTTGTGGAATCCACAGGTCTGCCCACCCTTCCTCCTGCCATCCTGGGCAGGGCCTCCTGTCCTCCTCCCTCTCAACAGTGGGGACAGGCATCTTGCTTTAGCTTTTTCTTTGGTCCTTTGTTTTTGGAATCTTGGGCTCCTGCTGCCTCTGGCTGCTCTGTCCACCCAGTATGAGGGCATATGGCACCTGAGTAGCTGTCATGTCCCCAGTGGTAACTTCCCTCTAAGAACTGGTCCGTGACCTGTGAGAGGCTAACATTTCTGTTGTAAGCGGTACATCGGTGTGAGAGTCTTTTAGAAACATGCTGATGTCATGGCCGTGGAGGAGCAACCGGTGGCATAGTCTTGGAGGAGGACATCAGTGTGAGAGTTTTGCAGGATAGTGGCATGGCCTCCAGGATGGTTGTCTGCCTCTACCTCCTTGTGGAGCATTTCCAGTTTTCGGGCCACAGCAGCCGCTGTAGGTGGTGATGAGCTTTCACTGGGCCCTGGAGACCCCGACCTTCTCAAGGTCATATTGACGGCTCAGGAGTTGGCCAGCAAACTGGGGCCCACAGGGACTTCCTGTGTAGGGACCTTCCTGGTCTCTTCATTTTTTGAATACAAGGAACCCAAGTTCATTTTCGTTATTGCTATGTCCTGGCAGGGGTATCTTGAGGCCTGACCACATCTGTCCTCCCTTGACTCAGGCCTGGTCACTAGTGAACTTGGCCTCAGCTCTGGGCTCCTGTCCTCAACCCCAAGGACAGTCCCAACCTGCTGGGTTCTGCCCATGAGGTTGAGTGCGAGGGACTGGGTAGGCAGCCTAGTTTCTTGTGCAATCAGAGGGGCCTCTGAGGGCCCACAGTCACCACCAGGTGGAGTCCCTCCCAGGGCGCCCTGGTTTTCTTCACAGGCAGGTGAGGGGGCCTGGAGGGGACTCACTGAGGTCAGAAAGGATTTCTCTCTAAGCACATTCTGTCTCATAAGGGGCCGAGGAGGTTTTCCCAAGAACTTGGTGGATGTGACTTTGGAGGGGGGCCCAGATGCACAGGTAGCTGTGAGAGGACAGTGGGCCTCACCCAGCTTGAGATTGAGGGACTCAAAGGCCTTCAGGGGTTGACCCCACCTCTGCCTCACCCACAGCCTTATCACATGCGCTTGGAGCAGATGTAGTGTGTGGGTCCAGGGTGGGAAGCTGACAGGAGGTGCTGAGGTGGCATTCCTGGCCATCACAGTATGCTAGATTTCTGCTCTTCACTTGAGTGTGGCCCTCAGGAAATTCACATCTGGCTAAAAGCCAGGACCGCCGCACACTCGTGGGGATCAAACCTTGGTTCATCTGTTACGGACCAAATGGGCTTTCAAGCTTTCTTGTAGATCTTTCTTATCTGGGCTCCTGGTTAAGCCAAATTCTGAGTCATTTGTTAAAGGTCTCATCAAGTTTGTTTGTGACATCTTAGAATTTGTTCCCAGAGCGTTCACTGGGATGCAGGCTGAGCCCCCGCAGAAATCTTCTGGGATCATTCTTGGACATTGCTGTGGACCTTCTCTGACAGCCTTTTCTACTTGGGAAGCTAGTGTCCCCCTCCTACAATATTCAGCCTTCATCTTATTTTTTTTTTAATATTTTTATTTATTTTTGAAAGAGAGACAGACAGATAGAGACAGAGAAAGAACTGAACTGGGGGATCGCCTAGCTCAGCATATGGTTCCGCACAGGCCGGGGCCGGGGCTTGATCCCCGGTCCCCGGCGCTGCAAAGTGAGTGCTCAACCCACTGAGCCACCCCGGCTTCCCCAGCCTTCATCTTCTGAAGATCCTGGCTGCTTCCACCTGCACATGCAGAGGGCTGCCAGGGCCACTTCTTTTCCTGAGCTTCACACACCCCTGACCATTTGCCCTGATGCTGCCTCAGGTCCACAGACATATGTATCTTGACACGTCCACCATCCTGGTGTTCATCCTCATGGGGGACCTTCTGCAGATGTCCCTTCTGGAGATTAAGGCTGAGGAAGTCACTGTGGGAAATGGAAGCTGGCCTTTGGTGGTGGGAGGCCCTGCTGCCCTGGGGGAGGTCAGGTGTAAGTTGGCCACAGACATCTTGAGATGTTTTGTCAGCACAAGGTAATGCACTCTCGTTTTTCAGTTGCTTCCACAACAAGGGCCATTCTGGATGTTGCATTTCAGTTGAGATGACAGATTGCGGCACATTCTGAGACATAGGAAAAGAAACTCCCGAGGTCCTCATCTGGGGCAGAGCAGAAGGTGGTTGGATTTTCAGGGAGGCTGTGACATTGGTCTGGGCCTGGATCTGAGCCCGAGCTGGATGCAGAGATGGGGGCCAGTGTCCAGTCAGAGGGTGGGGCTGGGTCCCAGGGAGGGGCACCCGTGGGGCCCGGGGAAGCACTGCAGGGGCTGTGGGCTGAACTGCATCTGGAAAGTGGTCGGAGATTCCATGGAACACTACAGAGGGAACCTGGAGGTGAGGAGAGCTCCCAGTAGCCCTGACAGCAGCCACCAGGGACTGGCTGTGCAGACAGGGCAGACCCCACAAGAGCTGGCTGCATGTCTGCTGTGGGTGCACCCCCAAGACTGGAGCAGGTGGGAGCTGTTGAGGACGGAACACCTTCTCTTGTTCGTCCTTCCTGCCCCAGCAATATTGGGGGTTTTGGTGTCCTGCTCAGCATCCAGTTGTTTCCACACATTCTGCAGGGAGTTCATGTGGTAGTCTGGGCTCAGTTGTTTTGAGTGTGATCTATTGTTTTCTTTTCTCTCCCCCATTTTGATCTGGATTCTCTCTGTGCCTTGAATTTCCAAGTGACGCTGGTCATCAGAGCTGAGCATAAAGAGGCTCCCAGCCTGCACCTGTCTGTCTGTGGGGTGTTCCCAGAATGGGGCTGAGGGAGACAGGTTCTCTTCTTGGGATGCACATTGTGACAATTTTGAGGGGCACAAGGCTTTGGCAGCCGCCTGCCACCAGGACAGGCCTGAAATGAGGCCGCTTGAGTGGCCACGGTCCGGGATGGCTGGTGTCGGAGGAGCTGACCTTGGGGTGAGTGGAGATGAGCTCTGGGGGCAGCTGCCTCGTGGCTGTGCCACTGAGCCACATTGAGGAAGAGGGTGAGTGGAGTCTGGCGGTGGGGGGCCGGAGGAGTCTGTCAGAGGTAGAGGGTGGGCCTCTGAGTCAGGGGGGCATGAGGTGGAAGGGGGAGGGGCCAGGGTGCAAGGTCATCCAGATGGGGGAAAGGCTCTGATAGCTGAAGGGTGCTCAGGGATGAGTGTGAACAAGCAGAAGCCCAGGAGGTGGGTGGGCTTGGTGACAGCGTGGTGATCCGAGATGGGGGGTGTTCTGTAGGAGGACACGGAGAGGCCGATGGGGACACAGAGGGAGCAGCATCTCCCACAGGCTCCATGCAGGGCTGGTTGTCTCCCACAGGAGCTGCTTCACACACCTCAGCAGGAGGGTCTTCACCTGAGCAGGGACGTAAGCTTCCTTCTTCCGGGGGCCGCCCCAGGTAGCTGTAGGAGACAGTGGCCCAGGCTACAGCCAGGAGCAGGAGGGCCAGGGCAGCTGGGAGGGTAGGGAAGTTTGGGAGAGCCAGGTGGGTGGAGCCAAAGGAGGCAGTTAGGTGGGGCCTGGAAGGCCCACAGGGCTGGCTGGCTTGGCTGTCTGAGCTGGGCTTGGGCACTGGGGACCAGGGGTCTCCATGGCCCCCAGGCTGACATCACAGTGCCCCTGTACCTCACCCTAGTGCTGGAGCCATACCCTATGCCCCCTCCTTCCCAGGACAGTGCAAGGGGTCCTGCAGCCCTGGGGTCACAGCATATGCTCAGGAAGGAGGAGGAGAAAGGGGGAAGATTCTTTACCTTTGCAGGAGGGAAACAAGGCCTTGAGCCTCTTCCTGGTCTTTTTGGCAATCTCTGCAAGCTGGAAATCAGGACGTCGGGTCACGTGGTGAAGTCAGGGCCTGGGGGGGTCTTACAGGAGGCTGAGTGCAATGGCCCTTTAGGGGCGATGCCTGGGAGATGGACTCTGGGGCCCAGGCATCAGGGTCCCAGGACACATGATACATGACAGTGACGGCAAGGATTGTGGCGGATAGAGCTTTGTCATTCACAAAGTGCTTCAACACCCATTACCCTACAACCCTCACAACTGCCCTGTGTGGGAAGAACGGGGCACCTCACAGAGGACTGTGAGTGAAGGCACACAACTTGTCTCCATTCCACCTGAAGTCCCACGTTCCCTCAGAGAGGATCAACCCACAACCGCCCAGACACCCCGCTGGGCAACACATTTCCAGGCCATCGCAGCTTCATTCTGAGCAGGGATCTCGGATGTGTGTGGGTTCTAATATCTGTCCCAGGAGCCTCCTGAGGGCTGTTTTCTGAGAGATGGCCCTGCCACCGGCACCCTGGGTACTTGAAGCCAGGCCCTTGGGGACAGGACAGAGGAAAAGAACTCTGAGACTCAGGGCCCAGGGGCAGAAGCTCACCTTGCAAGGCTCTGCTTTTCTTCCTCCTGCTCCACCTCGGCTCCACTGGATGCTGAGAGACAACAAAACATGAGGGGCTGGACCCCAGTCTCACTCTCCTCTCTCTAGACGATCTGGGGATGCTCAGTGTTCTTGATCAGATGACTTCCCACATCTAATTCATGAGGCTCTGATGTCTTTCTACCTTTACTAATAAAGTGGACAAAATATTTCTGACTTCTTTGGAAAACATAAAAACTTTTCTATGTGAGACCCACCATGGGTTTCTTCCATCACTGTTCCTCCCCTAAGTACTTATACCTCCTCAGAACGACAGACCCATTTGGGCCCCATCGGGTGGGACCCTGTGTCCCGAGGCCAGATTCCCACTGCGACCTCTGCTTAGAGGCTCTCGGAGTCTCCCACTGCCCTCAGATCAGCCAAACAGGAGGGGAGAGGCTCGCCTGAGACACCTGCCACAGCAAGGCAGCTGGGGAAGCCGTGCTCGGGGGACTGTCCCCCACTGAGTCCCACCTCAGTCTCTAGTCCTCGGCCACTGGTCACTGTATTTGGGACTGTGCCTGGGAGCGCCCACAACTGCACCTGGACTCCTGGTCAGAGATCTTTGCATAGAGATCTTCGTGCCCAGTAACCCCTGCCCCACCTGGCTTGTTCCTAGAAGGATGGTGTTCTATTCTTTCCTGACAATTCACATCTTGGGATTCTCTCTAGGAGATTCAGAAAAGTAGAAATAAAGGAAAAAGATAATCTCTGATCGGTCTGGGCCAAGGGTTACTTACCCTCCTGATGTTTCTACATTTTGGTGGTGGTGGTAAAGAGAGTGTACTTTTGAAGATGAAAAATTCTAAAAGGGGAATTAGCAAAATGAAGATCCCCACGCCACACGGGATGGCAAGGATAATATCAGCCACCCAGGGAGTGAAACTGGGGCCTAGCCACGTAGCAAAATCGCTTTTCAGAGACAGGAGAAGGTTCTCCATATTCTGAATCACAGGGCTGCTCTGGGCAACTGAGCAGACACTGGGAGGGGCTCGTGGACTAGAGGCCCCGGCTGCATCACACAGCTGTGTCAGGTCTCAAAAGGCCCCTGTGTGGATGGAAGGGCCACTTGAGTGGGGGGTGGGACCTGAAGGTTCACAACTGGGTCTCCAGGAGCCAGCAGGCTCCAGCCTTCCAACCCCAGGATCCTCTAGCAGAGGTGTGAAACCATTTGGCTACCCTGGGCCACATTGTAAGAAGAATTTCTTGGACCATACATGAAATACGCTAACACTAATATTAGCTTATCAGCTAAAAAAAACTGTAAATAAAATGATTTCAGAAAGTTTATGAATTTGTGTTGGGTTGTATTTAAATCTGTCCTGGATTGTATGTGGCTCACAGGCTGCGGGTTGGACCACCTTGTTCTAGATCTTCATTGCTCTTCTCTTCATTCCACCTGGAAGCCAGGCAATACCTGCTTCTTCCATCCCATGAAGACTTGGCTTCAATGCACCAGTTTTGTAGCCTTTGAAAGTCTGATGTTCTGTCAGGAGTTCCAGCTGCTTCACAGGGATTTGTACTCTCAGAATCTCTGTCTTAAACTCTATTTTTCTCACCTTACATGTTTGCTAATTTTGTGTGAGGACATTTGAGATCTCGTCTCAGCAAAGTTCAGTTACACAGTGCAGTGTTACAAGTATAGGCCATGTTTTACATCAGCTCCTCAGGTCATCTCATAATTGACAGTTTGTGCCCTGTTAGCAGCTTCTCCTTGATTCCACCACCCCAGCCCCTGAGAGATGCGTTTTAGTCTTTCTATGAGTTCACCTTTCTTTTTTTAGAGAAAAGAAGACCTCTGGAACGGCAAGGCTTGCCCGTAACTCATAAGGACCCTATGCAGTGTGATAGCAAATATAATCTTGTTCACTGTGCTGGTCACTTAAGGTCTTTAGGACCTGTTTCTTCACCAACAAGGTATAGGGGCTGTGCTGATTATCTCAGAAGTCCAGTCCAGCTTCTTGTCAATATTCTCACAGACTGTGAAAACAACTGTGTACTCTTAGGTAAATGTTGCTTGACTAACTCTAATAATCTGATAAGAGAAAGTGATTTCAGTAGAAATAAAATCTTCTCATATACTGTTATATAGTCTGTCCTTCAGAAAGACAATTTTATAGATCTGGTCTCACTCAGCTCTTCCCTGTCATTTACTTGGGGAAGATTTTTGGTGTTACTTTTGACCTGGTTGATGATAAATCTACCTCAATGACTGATGTCAGCCAATAGGAAACACACAGGTCCCTTCATTTTCTTCCCCTGCACTGCAACCTGGGAACAAAATAACCAAAATGACTTTTGATTAAGTTCAAAGCCTAACTTAGTATTTCAGTAAGTTCCTTTAACTTAATGTACTTGAGAGGATAGACTCTTACTGAGATGATGTTAAAAGAATTATAGGTCCATTGTTAGAAATTTCCCATAAAAATTGTAAAGCATAAAATGCCTGATGTGAACATGATTGAAGGGGAAAAACACCTGTGGAATCCAAAACACTCTAGTAAACCCCAGAAACTACTTTAGTGAGTATACTAAGCCAGATGTCCTAACAAGACAATATTTTTCTTGCTGAATTTTAAATTGCATCAATTACTTTAAGAATTTTTTAATAATATTCACAGGCAGTGTGAGTTACATTTATTTTTATAGCTTCAATAGCATTTGTGTCTTTCTTACATCCCCCATCTCTGTTCTCATTGTTTTTCTTTTGTTTTGTTAAGTTAGGAGTCTATAGAAGTCAATAAAGCTTTTTTTATGAACTTTTAGCAGCAAAGCCATTCAAAACACAGCATGATATTAAGCAGTAGGAAAAGATTTGTAAATATATGTTTTCTTTTTGCTGTTCATTGAATTACCTGATAAACCTTTCATTTGAAAAACTTCTACATAAATTGAGCGTTTGATTAAATACATTATTTCAGTTTAATTGACCTGATACTAAATATGTAGTTAAATGTAAACAACCTTCAGTGAGCTTCCTATGCTCTGATTCTTGATACTTTTTATGCTGCTGAGTATTGCTTTAAACACATGCACACACACACACACACCATGATTGTGGGTTCATGGAAGGAAACACTGAAGAAGTACAGCTTTCCTCTGTGAAGAGGTGGCCTATTCTTTTTTAACTTCACTTAAATAAATGCAGGTAATTGCTGTGACAGAAATATGTCAGGGATGAGGTCTGTAGACACTCAGATGTCCATGCGTTCTAATAGTAAGGACTGCACTAGGTACTCAAGCCATGTGAGGTCAGGAGGTTCTCCAGGGCATAACTGGTTTGGAAGCTGAAACAGTTTTAGAAAAGTTTCATCAAAAAGAGATAATTTTATTGTATCGTAAATCTGTGTGTCACACAATCTCAAAATGTATCTTCTCCAATAGTATTTGTGAGAGAAAGTAATGCACACAGAAAATAATACAGATTGAAATGACCATACATAGGCCATAAAAGTTTGTTTTCACTATTATGGTAAGAATCGTTTTTCCACAAAAGTCATTACATTATACAATTGTACAACCACTATGGCAGGCTGTATGGAGGTTCCTCAAAAAATTAGGAATGGAATTATCATATGACCCAGCAATCCCTCTACTGGGAATCTACCCCCAAAACCTAAAAACTTTAATCTGCAAAGATGTCTCTACCTGCATGTTCATTGTAGCACTGTTCACAGTGGCCAGAACATGGGAAAAAAACAAAATGCCCTTCGATAGATGACTGGATAAAGAAGTTGTGGTACATTTACACAATGGAATACTACTTAGCGATAAGATGAAATACAGTCATTTGTGACAACGTGGATGGACCTTGAAACCATCTTATTAAGCAAAATAAGTCAGACTGAAAGAATCAGGAAACATATGACCTCACTTATAGGTGGAATATAAAACTGAAAGAAAGAAAGACACAGAGACCTATGGACACACTCAATAGCTTGCTGATTGCCTGAGGGAAAAGGAGGAGGGGTGAAGGAGAGTAGGAGGGGAGGTGGGAGTGGGCACCAGCCTTATGGACACACTCAATAGTTTGGTGGTTACCTGGAGAGGGGGGAGGAGAGGGAAGAGAGATATAGGGTGGGGGAGGGGGAAGTGGGTGTGGACAGCAGATATATGGTGATGGAAGTAGAGCTGATTCTGGTTGGTGAGTACATAATGAGATGTATGGGTGATGTGATGTGGACTTGTACATCCAGAAACTGTCTAATTGTTACCAATCAATGTCACCTTATTAAATTTAACAATAAAAAAAAGAAAAGAAGAAAAAATCTTTTCACCATTGAATGGTCTTGACATCATTAATGGAAATCATTTGATAAAGTTTATTTCTGGATTCTCCATTGTAATCCATTGGTCTGTATGTCTGCCTTTATGCCATTTCCACATTGTAGATTTGTAGTGAGATTTGCAATCAAGAAATATCAGTCCTTAAGCTGTGTTCTCTCTCTTTGTAGGGTTATTTGGGTTACTTGAGGTCCTTTGAAATTTCATATAAATTTGAGGATGAGTTTTTCTATTTCTGCATTAAAAGTCATTGGATTTTCATAGTGAATGCATTGAATTGCTTGGGCATTGTTGCCAGATTACCAATATTAAGTCTCCTGATACTTGAACATGAAATGTCTTTCCATTTATTTCTCTTCCTTAATTTCTTTCAGAGATGTTTTGAAACTTTCATTGTAAAAATCTCTCATCTTATCGGGTAAAGTAATTCCTAAGTAATTTTCTTTGATGCTATGGCAAAATAAAAGTATCTTTTTTCTCTGAATTGTTCATTGCCAGTGTACAGAAATGCAACTGACTTAAGTCAGATAGATACAGACAAATACCATGAGATCTCACTTTCACGTGAAATCTAAAGAACTGTCACGAGTGGGCTGGTGGGTTAGACAAAACACTCACTGGCCACTGAGGTCAGTTGGCAAGAATGAAAAGACAGGTCTGAGAAATTCCCTCACCTTGTATGGCCCCACAGGATGGCTGGTTAGTCAATGATGGGTAAGATTCCTCAGGGAGGAACAACCTAAGACAGGCACAGTTGCATAGGGGCCATCATAATAATATATGGGGAGCATAAGAGATGAGGCACAGATCCTCATCCCCCCAACTCTTCTACAGGGATTTCTCTTCTCTTGCCCTTTCCCCTCAAGGAGTTAAGGGAGGGTACTGGAATAATTCTGCTTGGCTGGAGCACAATTAACTCTGGGGCCTTGGAGATAGGTAGAACTCCACTGACCTTCAAGACTTGGATTTGATATGGTTTAGTATTTATCTTTAGTGTACCAGTAAGTTCTTTTCCCAAGAATGCTCTGACCATTTAGTCACCCAATTATTGCTGTTTTGTAGTGAAATAAACAATTGCTCTGTAGATGTGATATCTCTGCTTAGTCCTGAGAAAAATAATCTCTATTTTGTGTCAAGTTAATTTTTACTTTGTACCCATGTAGCTGTGCACGTACTCTTTTACTATATAAGAAGCTATAAAAATAAACTCGGGGCTGCAGTATGATCGCATGCTGACAGTCCTCCCAATTCCATTCTCTTTGGTTTTCTTTAATCCTCATGCCTTGCTCCGGACGGTTCATACTTGATGGCAGCCTCCGTCGAAGAACAAAATAAACAAACCAAACAGAAAAAAACTCATCAATACAGGGAACTTGCCAGATGGAAAGGAAATTGTGGGGCTGGGTGAATATGGACAAGGTATTAAGAAATACAAGTTATAATATGGTCATAGGGATACAAAGTTTAGTATAGGGAATATAATCAATAGTGTTGTAATAACTATGTATGTATGTGTGTGTGTACACTCACACAAAACTTCAGATCAACAAGTTTTCAGCTAATGCAAATTCAAAAGTTTTTGTAATAACTTTAAATAGGGAAATTGTTAACTTTATATTTTCCAGGGACAGTGGCTGATTCTGGAGCAATTTTTTTTTCTTGCCATGTTTCATTATTATAGCTAACATGCAATATGATCTTAGTGTCAATACAGCAGATTTATATACCTAAGGAGGTGATCAGCATGATCAATCCAGCAACCATCTGACACACCACGCTGACACAGTATTGTTGACTATATTCTCCAGACTGTAAATTACATCACCGTGAGTTATGTGTTGAGTTTTCTAGTTTTAAATTCATTTTTCAATTACATTTGACAAACAATAGCATGTTGGTTTCACATGTACAGCACAGTGATGAGACATTTATACAACTTACAAAATCCTCATTCCAATATGTGTGGTTCCCATAGTCATTACAATATTATCGTATGTCTTATGCTGCAATTTACATTCCTCTATTTAGTGACTACAAATTTGTACTTCTTGATTGTCTCCCCATTTTTACCCACTCTTCCAGCTCCCCTCTGATCTCCCCACACATCTAGTACCCATCTGACACCACATCCAAGCATTGGAACATTATTGGCCATATTGTCTCTCACACAGTGCTCTACATCCCCATAAATATTACTTTGTAAAAACCAAGCTCAACTTCCCATTTCCTCCCCTTATTTCACCCACTCCCCCAACCTTCCATCGGGCAACAAATGAAATGTTCTGTGTATCTATAAATTCGTTCTGGTTCCTCTTATTAATTTTCTTCCTTGGATTTCACCTAGCAGTGAAGTGAATTTGCACCTGTCTTCCTTTCCCATTCCACTCAGTGCAATAACCTACTCCATGTTTTTTATGTATCCATTAATCCATATAACTTAAAAGCAACTGTTGATAGACAGGTAGCCATTGCCCTTCCATCATGTATATGTTCGCTTTTTCCTATCTTACAGAAGTCCCTCCCATATTATATAGTCTGGGAGGAGGGGACAGAGCCTGGGGGGACTGCGCTGGGCAGCAACCGGCCTGTTGCCCATAGGTTCTGGGGGAGGAAGCAGAGGTGACACATGTGTTATGGTGGGAGGAACAGCTGGCTAGGGCAGGGCAGGAGCTGATCCAAAGGTGGGGAAGCAGGGTCATGGCAAGAGCTAAGCCAGAGATGGGGAAGCAGGGGTTGGGTGGGTCAGGATGGAGCTGAAGGCTCTGTGTGTGTGGTCAGCACTTCCCAAAGTGTCAATTAAAGGTCCCTGGTCCAGGGGCACTGATCTCCCAAGGTATCCAGAATTTGGGTCTTGCTCTGGGCAGGAGACCTTGTCAGCTGGCTGTGTGGGCTTGGTGAAGGACTGGGAGAGTCTGCTGAGCTGCCTCAAGGGTCCAGCCCTGACTGGGCACTTCAGGAGGTAAGTCCAGAAGGCGAGGGAGAAGGAGCAATGTGTGGAGTTAGTAAAAAACGTTTATTAGATGAGTATTGGTTTATTGTAGTTCAGAGTGTTTCTTATTACTAACTTATTTTTTAATTATTCAATCATTCAATTTACTAATTTATTCCTTAATGTTTATTCAGAGTGTACTCTTGGCAGGCACTTGACAGTCTGATAGTGCAGTAAATAACTATGGTCATGTACCTAACATATGTGTTATATTATGGGCTCACCTCCCAGATTCAGTTTTCTTTCCATCACCATATATTTGGCTCCCCTCCCTCCTTTCCCACACCCCTCTCCCTTACCCTCAGGTAGCCACTAAACTATAGACCGGGGGTGGCGAACCTATGGCACGCGTGCCCAAAGTGGCATGCGGAGCAATTATTTTGGAATGCGGAGCTGTGAATACCATTTAAAAAATTGTTTATGCTCTTATAGACATAAAAATAATCGATACCTCTATCTCACTCAATGGGTTGGCACGCGAGTCGTAAACTTTGGCACGCGAGTCATAAACTTTGGCACTCAATCGCCAAAAGGTTCGCCACCCCTGCTATAGACAATGTGCATGAGGTTTTATTTCTTTGTTGCCTTTAGTTTTATATTCCACACATGAGTGATGTGATATGGTTCCTAGCTTTGGCTGTCTGGCATAGTTTGTTTAGCATGATGATCCCAAGTTCCATCCATGTTGTTGCAGATGGCAGTAATTCATCTTTCTTTATAGCTGAGTAATATTCCATTGTGTATTTGAGGTTTATTTTTATTGTTTCTTTCAATTTTATATTCCACATATGAATAGCATAATGATCTCAAGGCCTATCCATGTTGTTGAAAATGGAAGTATTCCATTTTTTATGACTATTATGGCATTGTGTATATGTGCCAGAACTTCTGTATCCAGTCGTCCATGAACACTGTTTCTATAACTTGGCCACTGTGATGCGTGATACAATGAACACTGGTGTGCATATATCTCTGAGGAACTTCCATACTGTCTTGCATAGTGGTTGTGCCAATTTACATTCCCACTAGAAGTGGTTGAGTGTTCCTTTTTTCCCACAATGTCTCCAACACTTTTTAGTTCTTGTCTTGCTTATAACAGCCATTCTGAAAGGTGTGAGGTGGTATCTCATTGAGGTTTTGGTTTGCATTTTCCTAATAGCTAGTGAATTTGAGCTATATATACATGCACATACACATACATATGTATGCATACACATGCATAAATACAGAGCCATGTATACATATCCTCATATGTACATGTATGTTCACCATTTGTATGTCTTCATGAGAGATGTGTCTGTTCAGGTCCTCTGCCCTTTTTTTAATTGCACTTTGTAAATATATTTTACATATTATCCCCTTATCAGGCTGTTATTCTTTTTTTAATGGTTTCAATTTATTAAAACAGTTTTCTAAAAATTATTGAGAAATGATGTACAAAATAAAACAATGGAATATTTCTTATTTGTCACTTTACTGTTATAGTCATAAGTAAATTTCATGAACCAGGTTTGGAAGCACCAAAAAAAAACTAGAATGCTATAAAAATCCTGAAAGGTAACTCAGCAGTGAATATAGATGTCCTTGTCTATGGCAATAATATTCTAATATAACTCAAAGGGTGCAATTCAAGAAAAAAAATCATTGAGAACCTGGATTACAATAAAATTCAAAATTTCAGCTCTTTGAAAGACACTGTTGAGTAGATCATAGGATAACTCACACACTTGGAAAAAATAATTGCAAAAGATACATCTGATAAAGTACCATTGTCAAAACTATGCACAGAACTTTAGAAACTCGGCAATGAGAAAGCAAGTTAATTTAAAAATGGGCTAAAAATC
>PVKE010040924.1:0-14392 GCA_004027555.1 Craseonycteris thonglongyai | reverse complement strand
CGAATAGAGTTGATTATCTTTATGACTATTTTCATAACATGTTCAAAGGGCAGTATTTTACAACACAAAGCTTCCTGATGGATAATACAGTGGTAGGACATAAAGTTTGAAAATGATTCATCTTTCCTGCAAAGGGCAATAAATCCTTTGTTTTGACCAACCATTGCTGGTGCCCCATCGGTAGTTATCGCAGACAACTGATGCAAAGGCATGTTTATCGACCTGGCGTATGTTCTGAAAGTTTTATAAATATCCTCACCTCTCGTCTGTCCTTTCATTGGTAATATTTGCAACAGCTCCTCTTTTACTGTGAAGTTACTAAATACCATTCTCACCATAACTGCCAGCTGTGCGGTGTCTGATATATCTGTTGACTTGTCAAATTGCAGAGAGATGCAGTCACATATTTCCAAGTCAGTCTTTAACTGAGTTTGCAAGTCTTTTGAAATGGCATGTATTCTTCTTGTGACTGTGTTATTTGACAACTGTAGGTCTTGTATCGCCGACATAATCTCACGCTTTTTAGAATATTCCTCAAACAAACAATTGGCAGCAGTCAGAAATGCTTCTTTTAACAATTCACCATCCTGGAAAGGTTTTTTCTTCTTTGCGAGCATGTGAGAAATTTTGAAAGAAGCAATGGTTGCCTTTTTAGCTTTTTCCACATGTCTAGTGAAAACAGTCTGTTGAGTAGTTAAACTTAATTTTAGTTGATTTATTTTTTTCTTTCTTACTTCAGATTTAAGTGGATGATTCATATCAAAAGTGGTATGACTTGTCTGAAAGTGACATTCAACATTATGTTTTTTCGGCACTGCAATACCACTGCCACACAACAGGCAAACGCATTTACCTTTTAAATTAATGAAACAATATGATTCCTCCCAGTCTGTGTTAAAATTGTAGGTTTGTTTTCTCTTACTTGGTCCACTCACTTTAGGACTAAAAAAATTAAAATAAAACTAGTTATAGAACTACAATATCATATCAAATTGCCACCATAATAATAGATTACCTACCTCGCTTTTAGTTCATTTAAAATCGAATCTATCAAAACACTGTGATCCTAGCTAACCATCACGACCCGATCAGTCCAGCAACCGCAATCAAAATGGCAACTTGGCGTCTCCCGGTTGGGTGGAGGAGAGTTTAAAGAGTGCAGCGGCTAAACAAGACGCGACATGTACAAAGGCGAAAGCTAGGGAAAAACTCATACATACGATATCGCAAACATACCAACGAATATAATAAACCTGTGTAGATACTCAAACAATATTTTAAAATTCTAACAAATGTATAAGAATAAATTATAGTTTTACTTAGTGTTTATGAAAAACTTCTGATGCAGTCAAATAATGGCGGGTGCACACAAATCAGGCCACGGGTGCCATGACGCCCGCGGGCACGGGGTTGGGAATCCCTGCCTTAATGGAATAATTTTCTGCTGTGCAGATGAATAAAGCAGAAGAGTTTGAATTACACAAGACAAATCCAGCTCTGTGTGACACCTCCTGTCCCCTCACCTCCTCCTCTCTCCCTCCCTTTCTCAGACAGTCATGGAGTTCCTGCTATAAGTGCTAAGGGCCAGTGGCTTGGTAGTGAATAACACAGACATGGTTACTGTCCTCGTGGAGCTTATATTCTTGAGGAAGAAAGATCGTAAACAGGTAAAGGCCTAAACAGCTGCAACAATTCTTCAAAGAAAAGAAAGAAGGGGCCGAAAGAAGAGACTCGTGAAACAGAGTTGGAGTGCTTGATTTAGATTAGAAAGAGCTACTGTGGATGGTACATTCAAGCTGAGAAAAGTTTGTCTCTTTGTAAGAGGACTGCAGGTGAGGTGGTATTCTTAGGAGATGGTAATGTTCTCAGTGAAAAACTAGGCTAGAGCTGAGGTGAGGGGGTCTTTCAAAAAAGACTTGGAAAAAGTCTAAGGTTATGGTACTGATGCTGAGCTCAGAGCAGGTATCGCACAAGGCTCAGAGAAGTATGTGTTTATCGTGTTTCCCTGTTTATCTGGTAGATTAAGGACATAGAGACCGAGGTACAAATTCTTCAGTTCATCCATTACTCTACGCATGTTTAAGGAGCATTGTAATATGTCAGGTACTGTTCTGAGGCATTGGGCTGAATCAGCAAAATCAAAAGAAAGATTTCCGTGTAGTGGAGCTATGTTCTAGCTAGGGGAAATAGAAAAGACATAACAACATACTACCCAAGTAAATGCTGTCCTATGTTAGAAGGTGTTAAGTGCTGTGGAGAAAAAGTAAGACAAGATAGGTAGAGCAGGTTGGGGGTGGGGGCATGAGGAGTTTGTAGGCAGAGGTGCACACACGTGTGTGTGTGTGTGTGTGTGTGTGTGTGTGTGTGTGATTTAAAATACAGTGGGCAGCACAGGCCTTATTCAGAGGAAAGATTTTAAAAGGTGAGGGGTTGAGCTATACATATGATCAGGGAAGAGGGACCCAAGCAGACTGAACAGCCAGTACAAAGGCCAGAAGGTGGGTGCATGACTCTGGGGAGTGATGAGTGTCAGGGCATCTGGACTTTTGGGGTGACAGAGCTTAATAGGGAGGTGAGACCTGGTGGTGTCTGAGGTGAGGGTGGAGCTGCAGCTCCTCAGGTGCAGCTCACTGGCAACTGCCACTGTAGAGGCCCGACCCAGAGTCAGGATTTATGTGCTGAGGATCAGCAGGCCTGAGTGGGACAATGCCAGGCCCTGGGCTTGTGCAGAAATCGTGTTTGGCTTCCAGGTTCTCCTAAACCCTCCACAGTGGCACCACCCTGGTTCTCCCCACCTCCCAAAGAGCTTCTAGTCCAAACTGGTTGTCAGTATCCTCTTCTAGTCCAAACTCAGGCTAACCCCAACCACAACCCCAACCCCAACCCCAACTCTTCCGTGCAGTGACCCTGAGTGAGATGTCAGGAGGCCAGCAACCAGCAAGGGCTCACTAGCATTGCTGATGAGGTGTGCGACTGGCTGAACTTGACATTGGATGGGAGAAAAGTGGGCTATTCATAGCCAGCCAAATGTTGGCTTATATATTGCCTTTGCCACTTATTAGTTGAGAGGTCTTACAAAAGTTTTTCTTACACCTCCCCGAAGATCCTCAAGGAAACCTGAGTAGCTTTCAAATTTTAAAGCCTTTTAACCCCCTCCTTTTTTTTTTACTTTTAATCTTTTTGTGATATAATTCACATACCATAAAAAGTAAACAAATTCAGTGGTTTTCGGTATATTTGTGAGGTTGTACAATCATCACCACTATCTAATTCCAAAACATTTTTCTCATCCCCAAAAAGACCCACACCAGTTATTTGTCCCTGAGCATTCGCCTTTATCCTGAGATCTACTTAAGGCTATATGAATGTATCTGTTCCAGGCATTTCATATACATGGAATTGTACAATGTGTAGCCTTTTATGACTGACTTCTTTCACTTAGCTAATGTTGTATCATGTGTCAGTAATTCATTGTCTTTGTGGATGAATTATATTCCCCCTTGAATTTATTATAGTTAGCATGAGGGTTAATGAATTTTGTAGCACTGATTTCACTGTACAGATTTACCATTGATGAGCAGTTAATTCTGTCTGTCCCATAAGCTTGAGGCCTGTATACAATGCTTTTACTCTAATTATCTCCAAGGTCCTGGATATATGTCCTTCTTGGGTCTCTGTTGACTTGAGATAATATTATTAGAGGTAACAATTATTACCTCACAGGTTGTTATGAGGATAATTGAAACAATTTATAAAAGCATCTACCCTCTCCATTTGTATTGCCTATGCTGTGTCAATAACTCTCCATTCCTGCCTTAAATATCTCACTCCCCTTCCACTCAGGAGACTGTTCTTAGTCTCCCTGCTCCTGTGACATGGTCTGGGCATGGCTTCCCAGGGGTGGTAGGAGTTATGATTAAGCAGCATCCTAGGTTCTGGGAGTGCTTCTGACTACGGTGTTGGATAAACAGGCCACTTGCTTTAGCCCTAGGGAGGTAGTAAGCAATGGCTGTCTGGGAGGCTTGGCTCAGAGAAGTTGTTAAATAAATGCCTGAAGGGAACTTTAATGACTGTAACTGACTCTATGTGTCCCCTTAGTCTCCAATGGAAAGTACTGAGTTGCAGCTGGTGTCCCAGCACAGACAGTTCCTACTCTTATTGCCTTAGTTCTTTGGCCTGGCTGGTCACCACTTCTCCTGGCCCCTCTGCCCCATCAGTGAGATCCTTTGGAATACAAGGGGTGTCTTTAGAATAGTCTTGGGCAATCTGCTGGCTCCACAGCTCTAATCAGAACTGATGATGGGGAATACTTCTTGGACACTGATTTGGTAGAAAGTTAGGGCCTTGAACAAATGATCACTCCTCTCTTATGACATTTAAGGATAATCCAGAAAGACCCAGGAATGCAGGTTAAAAGGGAAGGGCTTGGGGAAAGAGTAGAGAAGAGAGGAGGGATAACAAAACACTGATTCGATTTCAGGGTCCCCTTACTCTGTGATCCTCTTTCTTACTATGTCCTTTAGAGCACCTGTAGCAGCAGATCTAAATCGTTCCTGTGCAGGGCTGTCCATGAGACTTGATTCTCTCTCTGATGGCCCATGTTACTGTGGCTCTGGGCAGTAAACGTATGTGCTAGTCCAGGTAACTGGGAAGCAGCAGACTCTAGAGAGACACCATGGTAGGGGTGGGGGGTGGGGGGTCGAGCAGCCGGCGTAGGCTCCAGAACTGTCTCTTAACAGCTCAGATGTTTGATGGGCAAGTTTTGTGACCTTTGTGAGTTCCCTATTTCTAATCCGAACACCCTCCCTAATGTGGTTGTTGCGAGGCTTGAATAAAGTAATGAGGTCATGTAAGGGCGCTATAAACTGAGGCAGAATGAAAACATTCATCCTGTT
This sequence comes from Craseonycteris thonglongyai, assembly GCA_004027555.1. Classification (NCBI taxonomy): domain Eukaryota; kingdom Metazoa; phylum Chordata; class Mammalia; order Chiroptera; family Craseonycteridae; genus Craseonycteris; species Craseonycteris thonglongyai. Next base: position 9,497 of record PVKE010040924.1, on the reverse strand, counting down.
ATTACGGAGTGGCCTCCATGTCCCCTTTTCCTCTCCAGTGCTTAAGCATCTTGCCAGCAGATCAGAACTCATCTCTGTTCCTCGCTCAAGGCCACAGAGCCAGGAACAAACCTGTTGGTGAATAAACCCTTGTTACCATGTTGCTCCCAAACTGGATGTTGAGCACTGAGGACATATTTTTTTCCCCCAGCACAGGGAAAGAAAGAAAGAAAACAAAGTGAGCCCTGCATGACTGAATTCATCGGAATCCTGGGCCCCTAGTTGGGTTTTCAAGGTGGGAGAGCAGGAGGCCAAGAAAAAGTGAAGCCAGTGGATGGCCAAGTCAGTGCATTGGTGGCCACAGGAAGCCAGTGACTGGGGAGAGCCTTTCCAGGAGGCAGCATGGATGCCAAGGGGCTGCAGCTGGAGTGGGTGGAGAGATGTGAGCCAGAACTGCACCCTCTGTTCGACACCACATAACATCCCAGCTGCCTTAGGGCCCCTCTAAAGTTCCCTAAGGGCCAGCAATGCTAGTTGAGAACAACACAGGAAAATCCCCACTGCTCTCCCTCCCTCAACCTAATGACAGCAAACCCACTGCCCCCCACCCTCCCCAAACCCCACTGGCAGGAGAAAAAGGCCTCATTTAGAGGCGGGCGGAGTGTATAGCATACCCGGCAGCAGGCCCATTTTTCATGAGTGATGATTGAAGGGGGAGCAAGGTGATGAGGGATTCAAGCAGGAGGAAGTGGGTGGGGTGTGCAGGAGTCTAGGTTTTGTATTTTGCTGTTGCTGGGCAGGGCTTTGAGAAAAGAGAGGAGGAAGAGAAAAGTGCAGCCCCTGGTGGTGTTCCTGCCAGCACCATGGCCACAGCAGGGCCAGCACTTGAGCTCGCAGGAGGAAAGCAGTGCAATCCTGAGAGTGCACAATGCTGAGGTCCCGAAGGAGCACGACCTAATCTGCATGTGCACATCCATTGCAGGGGAAGTGGTCTCTGCAGAGATACCTATGCAGAATGCGTATGACTCCTTTTCACCCAGGAAATTCTTTCTCTTGTAACTCTTCTGATGCTCCCAACAACCCTGGAAGGCTGATCAGCTACTTTTATCAACCTCATTTTATAGAGGAGAAAAACTGGGATCCAAAAAGATGAAGTGAATTATCAGAGTCTCGGCTTACAAGTGCTAGAGCTGGTAGTGGAACATACAGGTGGTGACTTCTAGCTGTGTCATATTTAATCACTTTTCATTTTGGCTTCTCCAGTGCTTTGGATGTGGCATGACCATGTCTGTGATGCTGCCAGGCCTCCTGTCTGGTGTTGCTTCATCCAGCCCCACAGGGCAAGTGCACACTGTGATTACTTTTGTGTTCTGGCTCCTCTGTTGAGAGACTGGGGCTTTGGCTGATGTGTGAACCTCAGCTCCCTTTTGCTTTATGCATTGTGTATATTTAACCATGTTTGATGAAATTTATTCTAGTCCAAGTTCAGCCTTTTAGCCTTCTTCCTCTCATTGTTCCTTTCATTTCTACCATTACTTAGTGTGATTTGTCTTCTCTAGACCTCAAATACACAGTTCTCTTCCCCTTGCCAACTCCCACAGCCAGAGAACTATCCTGTGAAAATCTTTCCCTCTTTCCCTTGGAAGGGACATTTATTTGCTTATGGGACAGACTGTTGCCTTGGGAAGAGAAGCCAGAATTCTCTTAGCTTTTTGGCTCTCTTTCTTCCTCAAGCTGCACATTTATTTTACTCTTTCTTTCTTTATCTCAGTTTTCCAAGTTTCCCTCCTGAACTTACTTGAAACTCCCCTGCACAAGTCACCTGAAAAATTCCTGCTGCTTCTGAACACTTCCCCCATTTAACTATTCCAACGAGGAATTATAATAACTGTTTGTTCTGGTTAAGAAAGGAAACTAGGACCCAACATTAATAACATGGGGCTCCCTTCTGGACTAAAGAGGTAAGCAGGGGCCCGATCTGGTGACAGTTGCATTTCCTGGCACTTTCAGGTTTGCACAGTGTGTTCTCACATGTTTTATATCATAACAGCAATGATGTGAGGCTGGTAGAGCAGAATTGTCATCCTCCTTTTAGGACAAAACACAGGATCCCAAAGGGTTGCTCAACAAGGATGATCTGACTTCATGTTTTGGCTTTAAGCTAGGAATCTTTTTCTATAAGAAAGCTCATTGTTTCAGAGTAGAGTATAAAAGTTTAAATATAAAGCCCAACTTGGTACTGGATGTTGTCTCAGTCTGCTTGGACTACTATTCCAAAATACCACAGAATGGGTGGCTTGAACAACAGTAGTCTATTTCTCGTAGTTCTGGAAGTTGGAAGTCCAATATGATTTGGTTCCAGGTGGGAGCTCTCTTCCTGGCTTTCAGACAGCTAGCTGCCTTTTATCTGTGTTCTCTTGCTATATCTCACATGAGAGACCTTTCTCTCTCTCTCTTTTCCTCTTCCTGTAGGAGCACAGTTCTATCAGATTAGTGCTCCCTTTATTATCTTATTTAACCTAAATTACCTCCTAAAGACCTTATCTCTAGATATTCGAGGTCTGACAATTAAGTTCACAAACTCATCCTAGAAGAAGTGCTACATACCTCATTGCTGAATATCACTATGGTCACCTTCAAAGTACTCCCCTTGGGAAGCTATGCAGACACCAGCACTAGTCTGCCCTTCAAAGCAATTTAGGAACTCTTTTTCTGGAATGGCCATCAGAGCCATCATTGTATTACCTTTGATGTCCTGAATGTCATCAAAATGTCTTCCTTCCGATATTGCCTTTATCTTTAGGTGAAGAAAAAAGTCAGTGGGAACTAGATTGGATGACCACACCTTATATTTTCAGATCACCACAATAAAGCCACAATTGAACCAGACTGACACCTTAAGTTCTGAGTCCCACCCCCTCTCTCCAGCCAGTCAAACCCATTTTGTGTTCCCATCACTGTTTTTTCCACTCCAACCTCTATGCTCTGTCACCTCACTCCCTTGGCCTGGTGTCTCCAATGCCTCACCGATGTGGATATTTACTTCTAGTTCTTTCTTCTTCTATTCATATTACATCGTCTTTCTGAGTGACCTTACCTACTCCCACAGCTTCTTCTAATAGGAATATCCACCAAGAAGTAATATATTCATCTGAAATTTTAAAACCACAAACATTTTAAACATTAAGCACTTCTTAACTGTTAGTTTTTGTCATACTCTGTGGACAAAGACAAATCTGCCTCTGTAAAAATGGTTTTCTGAAAAGTTTTTATTAATTATAATATAAATATAATGTAACATTTTTTTTCTAAAAACATACATTTAGTAGTTTTATAACAAGAGGGAAGAATTTTGTCAACATGAACGCTGACCTAAGCTGGCAAATCAGCAAAGAATGTTATTTCATGCTAGAGGATTAGGAAAGACTTAAAACAGTTGTCAAAATTGTCAAGTCAGGAACATTTTTGCGTGGTGTGTAAAAGGTTCATTAGCCTGTTCACAGTGATTTTGACATAATCCTGTCTTTGTCATCCAGACCTGCTTCTATATGACCGGGTGACAGTGACGAGAAGTCAAAAATCCTTTGGGGAAAACCCCAATTCTCTCACAAAAAGGTAAGAGTTTACTCTCCTGAGGGTTCTTGAGCTAATGACTAACCTCCTGCAGCGACTTCCAGTTTGTTAATTCTGACCCCTGGGGGTTGGTTTCTGCTAATACATCTGCATGCTAGGGTTGGACACTCAACCCTACACTTTGACCCATTTATTCCCAAACTGAAGAGAAAAGGGGTGTTAAAAGGCACCTAAATGTAAAAATGAACTCATTAAAAAAATGAAACAAAAAAGACTTTGAAATTTACTAGCAATATAATTACCCAGAAACAGATGAAACTATTTACAAAATTATGAAAAAGTCAGTTTGTCCATTTTCTTCATGAAAACAAAATGACTGGTAAATAACAATTCTTTCTTCTTTAAAGATTTTTTTTGTGGGGAGAGTGAGGAGAGGTTACCTAGGAAATCTTAAGACAATGCATAGGTTACCCAGGAGTTACATGTAGTCTACAAATGCATTTTGTTTGGTTCATTTGGTAATGTTTTAAAAAATGTGTGTGTGTGCATCACACACACACACACACACACACACACACACAATAGATTCTTTGTTAACTAGAACTCAAGCAGCTGGCACTCTAAAGCAACTGGCCAAAAAAATCAAAGAAATAATACTTTAAATTAAAATAAAATCAATTTCTAGCGGAAATATAATTTTGAATTTGGTGTGCCACAAGCCACACCATGCTCTAAGGCCACTCTTCACACACCACATGTTTGTCTCTCACTCCTGACAATTCACCTTGTGTAAACATAATGGTCAGTTGGGATCTATTATTATTCAAATTTTGTGTTCTCACCCAACCCCAAGTGTGCAAAAATAGGTTCCAAGTAAATGCATAGTGCTAACTCTCAAGGAGAAGACAGAAATATGCAAGAGGCTTGAGAAAGGTGAGTCGTGCAGTGCTCATGGAGGATTTTAATGTTGGTTCATCAATTTTCTATATGACATTAAGGCTCAGTCTCAGAAGATAAAGAAGTTTAATGTTAAGTCAGAGAGCAACAAGAGTATGGAGAAGCATCATATTCTTCATACACCAAAAATGGAAATGCTTGACCAGGCCTTTTATGAGTGGTTTTCACTGAAAATGTCTAAGGGGTTATATTTCTGGCCCCATGTTGCAGAAAAAAGTGAGAGACCTTCAGTGTTCATTTTCAAGTATATGGTTTACAGGAACAAGGTTCATCACGGCATCTGTCAGCTGAACTTGTCAGGTGAGCAGAAATCAGCTGATTTTGAGGCTGCAGCTTCGTTTCATGACGTGTTTAGTGAGTTGGTTGTAGGCTTGACCTCAGAGCAGATTTATAATGCAATTGAGACTAGAATATTGTGGAAGTGTGTGCCTAATTCTGCTTTGGCTGATGGTAACGAGAAGGCAGCTCATAGGTTCAACTTAAATAAAGAGCATATAATTGTGCTCATTGATGTAAGTGCATCAGGAAATCATAAGGTAAAGTTGTGTGTGGTCAGAAATTTGCTAAACCAAGGTGCTTTCAAGGCATAACTTACCTATCATGCACAGAGTTAACAGTTGGATGGATGCAGAAATTTTTGGCAAGTGGTTTCATTATTTGTCCTCAGTATTTTTATTATTTGGCCTCACTATTAAAGAAAAATTTTCAAAAGACAGGAATACCACAGAATAGTAATGTTCTGTTACTACTGGATAACTGTTGCATATATCCTCCTGCGGAAGATCTCGTTAATGCCAACATTTTCCTAAGTTATCTTCCAGCTAACATCACAAGTCTGATCCAATCCATGGATCAGGGAGTGATGCAGAATGTAAAAATGTTTTACAGGCATGACTTCATGGGAGAAGTAACTAATTTTGACAGGACAGCTCTGGACTTTCAGAAGAAATATAACCTGAAAAATGCTATCTGTGCTGTCAGGTGTGGTTGGGATTCTGTAAGAAGGGAAACATGAAAATGTTGGAGGAAGTTGTGGCCAGCTGTGATGTCTGTGGAATCCTCCTCCATTGAGCTTGAGGGGTTTCCAGTCAATAGTGCAGCTGCCTGTAGCTGAGATTATGATGAAATCTGTGTTAGATGACTGTGCTCATGACAAAACGAATTTGTCTTGAGATAAATTCAACAATTGGTTTGCTGTGGATGAAGCTATTCCAGTAACATATACACTTAATGCAGAAGACACCATAGAAGCAGTTGTGGATCATGGAAAAATGCATGTTGCAGAGGAAGAAGAGTGATGACAATTGGTGTAAGGTGGAAAAGAGCTACTGCAGCATTTGAAACTGTAATAGCATTTGTAGAACAGCAACCCTTTCTCAGTTCTCAGCATGTTATGCAGCTGCACATCATGCAATACCTGACTTTGCATCAGAGACTTAGGGCATCCAAGAAAGTTGATATTTGTTCATTTTTCAAGAAAGCTGCATGTAAGTTTGCCAGTACAATATCATCTACTGATGTATGATAGATCCAAAACCATCCACATCCACTTCTGATCCTGTCCAAGCTCCATCATTATGTTCTGATGATCCTGTTGCAATGTTTACCCAGTAAACTATCCCTACTGTAATAGATTTAAGTGTGTGTGTTTGTGTGTTTTAAGTTATTTGAAGTTAAAAAGTTATGTCAATGAAGTTTATTAAGTTGAAAAGTTTGTTGATTGCCATTTAACTAAAATTGTACACTGTATTCACAAAACTATTTTTATAATAAAACTGTTACATTGTTTGTTTTTATTCTAATTTGCTTTTAATTACTGTATTTCAGTATTAATATCAAGGCAATACAGAATTCATGGTATGGTATGGTATAGTATGGGGTATAGTAGGCCCATTTTTCATAACTCTCAAGCAATCAGAAACTACATTTATCTGGCATCTACCAATCCCCATGGGTGTTAGTTAACTGTTGGTACTTGTATTACATATATATGGGAATTTAGTGTATGATAAAGACAGCATTTCAAATTAGTGAAGAAATTATATGTTATTAAACTATTAATAAATATTTTTGGAACAACTTGGCAGCTACTTGGAAAAATAAAATCTCTAACTCACTCCTTATAGCAAAATAAATTCTAGGTAGGTTAAAGATTTAAATCTAAAGAATGAAAGTTACTAGAAAGTTACTAGAAAGTTATTAGATTAATATTTTTATAATATTATAGGATTCAATATATATCTGTCTCTTTCTGCATGAATTATATATAATTTTACTTAAAGTGGCATTGTTTTCATATCTGGTAGGGCTAATTATACCTGATTACTTTTATTTTTTAGCTAATTGCACATACATTATTGCATTCCCATGGAAGGTTTTGAAGATTTAATTAATTAATTAATTGTTTTTTACAGAGAGAGAGAGAGAGAGATACAGAAACAGAGAGAAGGGGGAGGGCCCAGAACAGTCTCCATAGCTGTACATCATTGGTTTTTCCACATAGTTTCATTCCACAGGTGGGTGTGGAGCTGCACAGGGCAGGAACTGGGCCGGGGTCTCGCCCTGGTGAGAACCATACTGGGGGCACTCCCCAGTTCAGCATATGGGTCCACGTGGGCCAGGGCCAGGATTCGATCCTAGGTCCCCAGGGCTGCAAAGTGAGCGCTTAACCCACTGAGCCATCCCGGTTTCCCCGAAGGTTTTGAATAGAATACAACTATTCAAAATAATAATGATGCTGATGATAATAATGCATTTATTCTATGCTTATTAAGTGCCATATCCTGTTCTAAGTGCTTTAATATTACCATCAACTCAATCTCTGATGAGTTATAAATGCTTTTATTACCATTCCCATTATGGACCTGAGAAATGAAGAGAGTGGGGTGCTTATCCTCTTATCATCTTAATATTTCTTAGTTTAAAGCTCCAAGATAAGGCCTCATCAACTTTCCACATCAAGATAAGTCACAGGTCACTAGCCAAGCTACAGATTGGCTCCTATTCAGCTATAGTTGGGTGAGGGCACAGTATCTTGGAACAAGGCAGAGCTCCCTAGCTTGGACTGTGGTAGAATAGGCAGCAGGGCTGATATATTTGGTACCTCCCCTGAATTACACATATGGGCAGTATGTTCTCTGTTTCCTCTAATGTCTGCTCTTGGGGAAAACCACATGTCAATTTTGGGGTTCTGAATATAAGCAAATGAACTTCATCAAACTTCTTGGGGGCAGAACCACTCTGTCACTAGAGACACAGGAGAATTTGTATGGGATCAAGGATTTTTGCTATATTGGTGGAAGTGAAAAATATTTAATAAGCTCACTAGATTTGCTGGAAAGTCAAACTTACCAATGAGCTTTATCTAATTCGCCTATCAAAAACTAAACTTTCAGGTTTAGTGGTGGGTGTGATATCAGGGTAAGCAGTTGAAGCATTAGAGAAAAATGAGAAAGTATAATGGATATGACATATATTGAAAATAGATGGCATTCACACCCTGAGAATGCAGAGTCTTCATAATCATCTTCTAAAAGAAAATGGTTTTCTGTAAGTCTGCCAAAGAGAAACCTCATTGTTTGCTTTAAGAGAACACTTCATCAATTCCGTAGCATGGGAAGAGTGTTGAAGTTTTGCATTTGTCCGTGAATGTCTCAAATATTTATTCATAACATTGGTGGATTTTATGGTGTTAGTATTAACATGTATTTTTGTGAGAGCTATCTAAAGAAAAATCCTGTTGAAAGAATTTAAGAACACCTGGATCTTTTAAGATCATAAAAAAAATAGTTTTCCACTATAGACTCTGGCTTACTTTTGAAAGCTCCCTCTGCTTTTTTGGTTTGTTGTTTTTCTTTCATTTAGAAGGTACAAATCTCCCACTGAAAAGGAGATCTAAATGTTTTCACATCAGAGGGCTTAAATGTTGTTTTTACCAGGACAGCAAACTGGAGGAAATGATATATATAAAAAAGTAGAAGATCTTATATTTGGGAGATTGTTTAATATTTGTTATTCAAATTCTTAGTAGCTACTGTGAATTAAACATGGAAGGAAAGCTTCAGGAAATCATCAACTAAATACTGATACTAATGGACAACATCTGCCATGCTCTGTCTTGTATCATAGTCGTTTGCACCTTTTCCCCTCACTAGACTGTAAGATTCTTGAGAGTTGTGTCTAAGTCATTTTCTTCACACCAGCAGTGCTTCATATAGTATTTGCTAATCATTGTACCAAAATGGAATTTTATTTAAAGACAAAAATTTTACTATTTTAAGGAAACTAGGATCCTATCAGCATAGGACATTGAAAAAAAGCACAAACGAAATACAACATAACCTGGGGGAAAGGCTGTCTTAGTGTGGCAAGCTCTTATTGCATTAAAATAGGATATGCCAGGATAGCTCAGCAGTTGAGTGCTTGCCCAACAATCAAGAGGTCTCAGGTTAGATTCCTGGCCCTGGCCCTTCAAACCCATGTGCTGAACTGAGGTGCAACTGGTAACCACTGGGATGATATCAAAGGTTTTCACCTCCTATGCGGGAGGCCCCCAGTTCCATTCACACCCTGCACTGCCCCACATCCTTTATGGAATGAAACTATAGCACAACTAATTATGTACAACTATGGAAAAAGCTCTGGGTTCTTCTCACTTCTCTGCCTCTCCCCTCCCCCCCCCTTACTCTTTTTCCTCTCAAACAATAAAATAAAATTTAAAATCTTATATATATATATATTTATTTATTTATATAGTTTATATATATATATATATTTATATATTTATATAGTGTGTGTGTGTATATATATATATATGTATGAATGTATGTATATATATAGTTGTTTCAGTATCTACTATGGATGGGGAATATCTCAGCCAGAGCTCTCTAGGAGAATTTTGGAGACAATCTACTATGAAGTATAACCTGAGGGCAGGCTACCATGTTAATATGGTGGGTAGAAGAGAGAAAAACTGATAGAACACCAAA
>PVKE010040923.1:0-14393 GCA_004027555.1 Craseonycteris thonglongyai | reverse complement strand
TGTATTACATTTTGTATATATGTTTCTTTGTGTGTATATAATTTGTACAATAAATTTATTATTTTAAAATTATTTTTGTTTATTATTTTTTATTCTTGTTCAATAATAAATATCCTTAGAAATAGCTGGTGCCCGCCACCCTACCGATATTTTAGAATGCGCCCTAGGGTATAAAAAGGTTGGGAACCCCTGATCTAGAATAGTGATTGATCAAATAGCTGGCCACTCTGTGGCCCAGCCACGTTGACACATAACGTAATTATCACAGTAATAAATGAACTGGGAGGGAAATAGAACTGGCAACCAGGTTTTTCCTGACTAGTAATTTTATAGTTGGCACTAGGTCTCCTCATGCGAATGAGCTAACACTTGTAAAGAACCGGAACTGTGACCAGAGGGTAATAAATGCATCATAAGAATATTTCCCCTTCACTGTACACAGCCAATCACTATATTAGTCCTTTGAAAAGAAAACAGATTTTCTTGTGGTTGATTTTTTAGGACAGAGGGAACATATTGAGTCAGAAAGACCCTCTATGAATATTTATTCTTATAAGTCTCGTTTTACCTACTTTTTCTTACTGTCTCATGTCATTATTTTTTTTTTTTAGTTATAGTCACTTTGCTGTAATATCCTTTCTTTCTCTATTACTTTTATTTTACATCTGATTCCCAAAGAAGAATTAATATTTTGGAGCAGGTCAAACTCTTTGAAAACAACAACAACAACAATCCCCCCCCCCACCCCCCAGAAGATCAAGTAAATTGCTTCAAGTCACACTCTATTAGGAAGTGACAGAACTGGATAAAAATAATTTTTTTTTCTCTTCAAATTCAATCATTATTCTCTTAAAACAGTCTACTTTACAAAGTTGATATATATTTTGAAATTATTATCATTAAGAGAGGAATGTCTCAAAGTGCACATGCCCTTTAAAATGAGCTTGGCTAAAATTAAAATACTGAAGACATTATAATTTAAAATTATCCACGAGTGTGCTACATATGTCACTATGTATAAGATGATCAATTTCTATATAATTAACTTCATTTTATACTTACAAACTATGAGTTGAAGACAATTACATTAATGTTATAAACAAGCTAAACCACAATATAATAACCCATTAAATTTAAGAAAGCTATTTGTATATGTATTTATTATTTTAACTAGTCTGTACTATAGCACCTAATAGATTTTTCTTTATAAGTTCTTAATTTTTTCTGTGGTTAGAAATATTAGATATTAGTACATATATTTTCTGTTAGTTGCAGATTTTCTTAAATAGCTTTTACACTTCATAATATGTGCTAACACAATACCTAATCATCACACTTAAAAAAAATTGATATAAATTATTTGGAAGGAGAACAAGGGAAGAAGTTGGTGAGGCTTATCCTAAGAAAACTATAAGCACATTTTACCTGTATTCAAAATCAGTTTGCAGCTTTGTCTTGTTTAACTTTATTTCAAAAAGGAAAAATATATGTGCTTTCCATTATTACCTCTACATGTGAAAAGTAATTTTGCCAGGGCATATGACAAACTGGGAAGGGTGATTCTGTATTTCATGCCTTTGGTTAGGAAGTATGGGCAGAACTGGGGAGATGGGTAACCCAGGTGAGAAGATTACTTGTCATGGTACCGGTACTCTGTATATTCTATCTATCTATCTATCTATCTATCTATCTATCTATCTATCTATCTATCTATCTATCTATCTATCTATCTATCTATCTGTCAATCATCCATCTATATTGTTTTAAGACATGGAAACACATATCTTTTCAAATAATTAAATTTAAAATTAATTTAAAAAGAAAGAAAATGATTATTTTCAGGTTATTTCTCATCCAAGTAGTTCTGTTGATGTAGTTTGCCATGGCCATTGTTCATGGTTTGCTAACTGGCAAAGTATCTTTTTCTGGTGTGTCCTCTACTTGTTTGGCTTCCATAGAACTTAGTGAATTTGACCTAGTCTGTCTTTTAATTTTGTATAATTAAAATATAATTTTATAGATACAACATACATAAATTTGATATAATGGCAATACACAGAAGACTCAGAAGCTGTATGTAAGACCTTAGTTTTCTATAGGGATGGCAGAAACAAATTGATGTTATGAAATACGGTTGACATCAAATATTCATTTTGAGGTCTTAGAAAGTGATATTCCAGCTACTTTTAAGATTCATTATTTCCTTTCAAAGACAGCCAAGAAATAATCTCACTGAGACGAATCTGTATGACTCTAATTTTCATATGAATGGCAAGATTAAGGAGGAGGCGCTGTGCATGGAGCCAGTAAATTGGATAAAAATGAGCATCACATATGTCAGGTGTAGGAACCTTAACAAGGTGTAGGTTTTGGGGAGAATTGAGGCCAAAGTGGAATGTAAAAGTATTTTTGTTTTTTTCCCCTGTGAATATGGAACAGCAAGTTAAAAAAATGAATGGTTCCTTTTATGGGTGAACTTCTGTAGTAAAGTAAATGTATCCTAATGCTCATTGCCAAAGAAAAAGATGAATTTTGTGTGTTCTCTCATGTCACAGTCCTGTGGCGAGTCTTACAGCATAAATTGTAGACAAATCCCATAGCAGTAATAAGGTGGACAAATTGCCTTTTTATATTTTAACGTATAAAAGTTAAGAGCAGATATAAGTAATAGCAAAAATTCATATGAGCTCAGGGGCTAAGTTGTATTTGGTATGGCAGCTATCACTTTGGGTTTTCTTACCTCTGTGTAAAATAAAATTCTAGCAATATTCTTTCCATTAATGGAAACACATAACAAGGTGCTCAGTGGGTATGAAACCTGTGTAGAAACAAGCCTTTAAGTCTGGGGGGATAAAATACAAAGAAGGCAGGGTGAAGCAGTTATATTTTTTTATTAAAGATTGTGTCTCTAGTGATTATAAATGACAAATAGAAACAATAAATTACCAAACTTATTGCTCCTTTTCCTTTCAATTAAATATTACTTAGTTACAACAATACATGCATTTGATTTTTTATTCATTCTTTTTAACATTTATTAAGCACCTCTTATACACTTGATGTTATTTTAAGAACTTTGTGAACAACAGTGAACAAAAGAGACAAAAATTTCTCTTCTCATGGAGCTTTCATTTTGTTGGAGTAGGTAGATTAAAAATAAAATAAGCAAAAAAACCCCCAAAAAACCCATACGGTATTATAAGTGATAAGACAAAAAATAAATTAGCCAAAAGAGATATGAAACATGGGAGGGGAGTAGTGAATGAAATTTTAAATAAATGGACAAGAAAGGCCTTATTGGGAAGCTGATTGCAAAATAAAGACAAAAGGGAAATGCGGGAATAAAACATGCACATATCGGGGATGCCTGAATAGCTCAGAGGTTTGAGCACTTGTCTTTCAATCATGAGGTCTGGGGTTTGATTCTTAGCCCCAGCCTGTGCAAATCCCATGTGCTGAACTGTGGTCCAACTAATAACTGCTGGGATGGCACGGCCCATGTCCACCTGTGTGGAATGAAACATTCCACATTAACATTATATGTCACAACTAATGATGTATATATGGAGACTGCTCTGGGCTCTCTCTCTCTCTCTCTCTCTCTCCCCCTCCCTCCCTCACATACACACACACACACACACACACACCTCTCAAAACAATAAAATAAATCGTACAAAAAAACAAAAATAAAAACTATGTCTATATCTAGGAAAAGCACAGCCCACAGTATAAGAAACAACCTTGAAGCAGAGCAAGACTGCTGAGTTGAAACCATTCTGGAGCAAAGGCTTTCATGGGTGAGGGCATTGAAAAGATAACAGTTTTCGGGGACAGTTTAGTATGAGATATCAAATTGTAATTAGATAGAAAAGGTCCGGTTGGAGATAAAATGTGTAATCACTGTATAGATGGTATTTAAAGCTAGATAACTGGATGAAACTGCCCAATAGGTAACTATCTTTAGAGATCATGACTTGGAATGCTGTGAGGGTGCGAGGAGGTACCGGATCTGTGTCTAAGCCCACTTGTTCTGGTATTGATTCAGTAGGAATGTTGTCAAACTCTGGGCTTGACCTCACAGACCATTGAATCTGCAAGAGAATCTGAACAGTATTGTTTGGTCCAAACGTATTGTTAGCAACTGGCCCTCAAATAGGGATAAATAATACCTGATCTGTATCAACTTCTTAAACCTACCATTGTCCAGCTACTCCATGACATTGCTTCTTGCAGTACTCGTTGACCACACATGTTAAAGAAGCCACTTTGGTCAACCTCTATCTTGTAACAATTATTTGTTGAATTTATCATGTGTATATACCAAGACGTCATAGCCACATTCAAGGTGGTGACGGTATCTATCACCCCTCAATGTTTTCTCATACCATTTTGTACTTCCTCTTTCTTGCCCACCCTGCTTTGTGTCACTCTAGATTAGTTTACATCTTCTAGAATTTTATATAAATGCAATTGTACAGCATATTTTCTTTTTTGTCTGATTTCTTTCACTCAGCATAATTACGAGATTTATCCATGTTATTTCACATGTCAATAATTTATTACATTTATCACTGTGTAGTATACAGTAATCAGCTATGTCATAGTTTGTCCAATAACTTGATGATGGACATTTGGTTATATTCAGTTTTTGACTATTACTAATAAGTAACTATGAATATTTGAATACAAGTCTGTATGTGGATATGTACATTCACTCCTCGTACTTAAATACCTAGGACTGAAATGACTAGATCAACGGGTGGATATTAGCTTAATTTTGAAAGAAAATTTCCAAACATTTTTCCAAAATGGTAGTACCATTTTACATGTTCACCAGCAGTGTATGAGAATTCCAGTCCAGTTACTCCCCAACCCCACAAACATTCATTATGATCATTTTCCCTTTCCCACCCTCTTCCTTCTAAACATTCTAGTGGAAATGTGCTATCTCATTGTAATTTTAATTTGTATTTCTCTATTGACTAATGATGTTGAACATCTTTTTAAGTGCTTTAACATTTGTATATCTTCTTCAGTGATATGTCTTTATAATTTTTTTCTACATATTTTTTTGGTTGATTTCTAATTTTTAAGTTTTGAAAGCTCTTTTACCAGATATGTGGTTTGCAAAACCCAATTTCTGGCTTCTATCTTCATTTTGTTGAGAAAAAATTTTCCCCCTAAAGAACAGAAGTTCTTTTTTTTTTCTTTTAAATTGTTAAATTTAATGGGGTGGCATTGGTTGGTAAAAAGTACATAGGTTGTAGGTGTATAATTCTACGTTACATCGTCTATGTATTGCATTGTGTGCTCACCACCCAGAGTCAGTGCTCTTTCTATCACCATGTATTTGATGCCCCCTCCATACTCCCCACCTCGCTCCCCACCAGAAGTTCTTAATTATGATAAGGTTAAATTTATCAAGCTTTTTATTTTGGGGATCATTCTTTTGGTATTGTATTAAAAAAAAAATTTTTTTTTTATTACACTCAAGGCCACAAAGGTTTTCTCCTATCTTTTCTTCTAGAACTTCTGTAGTTTTAGATTTTTTATTTAAATCCTTAATTCATTAGGTTTTTTTGTTTGTTTGTTTTGTTTTGTTTTTACAGAGAGAGAGAGAGAGAGAGAGAGAGAGAGAGAGAGAGAGAGAGAGAGAGAAGGAAGGAGAGAGCCGAGAGTAGACTCCGTAATTTTCAATATACCGGTAGTTTTCAATATAGTTTAATTCCACATGTGAGCATGGGGCTGTGCAGGGCAAGGAACCCAGCCAGGGGCCTCCCAAATGGGAGACACTCTCATTGAGAACCAAACTGGTGGCACGCCCCAGCTCAGCGTATGGGTCCACATAGGCCTGGGCTGGGATACAATCCTGGGACCCCAGGGCTTTAAGATGAGTGCTCAACCTGCTGAGCCATCCTGGCTTCCTTTAGTTCCTTTTGAGTGTGTATGTGATAGAGACTATGAATAAAATGCGTTTTTTTGTGTGTGCAGATATCCAATTGTTCTAGCACCATTTACTAAAAAGACTATATGTATACATCTTATTTCCACTGAAATACATTGGCATTTTGTTGACAATCAAATGAACATATATTTAGTGGTCATATTGGACTACACTGGACTCTTTACTCTGTTCTATTGATTTGTTTGTATATCTTGGTGCCAGAACCGTACTGTCTTGATTATTACATTTTCATAATAAATTTTGAAGTCACATAGTTTTTCACCTCTCTTCTTTTTCAAAGTTATGTTGGATATTCTAGCTCTTTTGCATTTTCATGTCAATTTTCAAGTCAGCATATGAATTTCCATAAACTAAGCATGGTAGTTTTGATATAAATTGTTTTGAATTTAAGGATATATTGTGGAGATGCTGGGATAGCTCAACAGGTTGAGCTCTTGTCTTGCAATTGCAAGGTAAGGGGATCAAATCCCTGCCTGGCCCATGCAAACCCACATTCTGAACTATGGCACAATTGGTAACTGCTGAGGTGGAAGCAAAGATTCTCTCCTTCCACGTTGAAGGCCCCCAGTTTGGTTCCCACCCTGCACAGCCCCACGTCCACCTGTGTGAAATGAAACCATGTCACAACTAATGATGTACAACTATGAAGACTGCTCTAGACCCTCCCCTCTTCTCTCTTCTCTCTCCTCTCCCAACAATAAAACAAATCTTTAAAAAAAAGATCGATTGGAGAGAGTTGGTTAGATTCTCAAGGGTAATTGTCATCTTTTATCAACTAGCAGATTTTTAAAATTTTATAATCATTTTTTAATCCTCCAAATACCTTAAAAATTTTTTTGTTTGGTAGTTGTTGTTTATATATACCAAAATCAAATTTTTGTAAATTCTCATTAATATTTTACTCCAGTAACTAAGTACTCCTTAGTAATTCTTTTCAATTAGTTGCAGCTTGTTCTGTGTCCTACTTCTTTTTCTTCTCTGGTAATGGGTTTCCTGAGATGTTTTTCTCTGCCCATTCCTGGTTTATGGTTCAGGATTAGCCTGGTTCTCTTAACCACTGATAATCCTGAGAATGGAAAGGGTGGGCAGTCTCCCCTTCTGAAGGCTGGCTGCATATGAACCCTAGAGGAATGCACTCTGCACCCTGGACTTCTTTGCTGCAGTGATTGGTAGGCTCCCAGCTTCAGGGGTAGAGAAAGCTTACCGCACAGCTATCCAACCACCATGCCTCTCTTTGGTCCCCAACCTCTAGGAACTCCCAGTTAGATCTGCAAAGCCTATATGGTCCTTCCACTTGAGAGTCTAGGGACTGATTTTTTCCGTAACTTCATCTCTCTGATTTTTGCTCATGGTTCTTGGCTGCTGATCTCCAGGTTCTCCTTTAGAGGAGGAATGCCTGGAGCTTAATTTTACTTTTCACTTAGCTTCCATTAGACTTCATGTCCTTGCCCCATCATATGGATCTCACGTTTCTGGCCCCAACAACTGCTCTGGCAGGGACCAATGGTTGATAATCATATGACATGGAGTTAGGAGTAGAGTCACCTGGATGTGTCATCACTTTTCCAAGTTCCTGCTGTCCCATTCAAATATATCCCATGGATTTTTAAAAAGGCCAACTTTTTTCTTTTAAAAGTGACCCAAATATTCTTGCTTCATTCCTTTGCTTATGCTGGAATGCTTCACTCATCACTTTCAGTCAGTAACTATTAGCCATTCTTTTATGTATATCTTAAATAATATCTCCTTCTTAATACATTTTGACTTTTTTTTTTCTGTTTTATACTGTGTATGTGTTTTTCATATACAATACTATTGCTTTCTGTTAAAACATTTAACATAAGTCAGCCCCAGTTTATAAAACTAGGCATAGGGCAAAGAATGATACTAAATGTTTGAAGTAATACCACATGCAAAAAAACCCCACAATTTTAAATGCATACAGGGTTTAGTCAGGTCCCCACATGCATGCAGCAGGTGGCAGGATCCAGACCTTGGTGATCTGCAGGACACATGCTCCATCAGCTCCTATCAGCTCCTGCTCTATGTCATGAAAGTACGTCTTTCCAGATCTTTCAGTTTTTAAAGAAAATCTAGAAAGTTTTATTTGTAAATTCACTTCTAAAAATATTGCAACATATTAAAAGAATTTAAAACATCCTGCTAGCCAAATAACTATATATACGCAGATAGATGGGTGCAATTTCTGATGTAAATTGCGTGGTCTATCAGAATGGACCATGAATCTTCTTTCTTTTTTGTGTGTGATCTCATCTTGGGAGGTAAAGCATTTATTGAACCTACCTTGTATTGCCATCACTCTCCTCCCGTTGACCACCAGAAGCACTCTGTATGTGTCCTATAGCACATTATAACTTTTCTTGCATATTGTACATTTTTATATCTATTCAATTGCTCCTTCATTATTAGTGCTTATTTCTTGATGGCAGAAACATTCTCATTATATTATTCCTTACATTGTCTAGCTAATGAATCCCTCACAGAATGAGCTCAGTAAAAATATATTGAATTATTATAACTTCTCTTTTTCCCTTGTATTAAAATTATTCGCAAAGATTCAGCTTAATGCCAAGTAAAATAGCTATATAAATAAAGTCAATCAAAATAATGCAGAAAAGAATAAGCTTTACCCTCAAAGGAGTATTTGCTTGTAAAAGGCCATTTTGTTAACTCCTAAATCTATCTAGATGAGGAATAATGAATCTGGGTTTATGTTACTTCTCTCAGTGTTTCCTGTGTTTATTTTGTGGACTACATGAGTCTGCATGAGTTCCTTTCTCTAGATGAGATTTCAAGCTTCTGAAGAAAGAAAATTACTTGGTAGTTTCTTTAGGAATTAAGAAGGGAACACAGGTACCAAATAGAGGAAATTTATTTTCGTTCATTCCTACCTGTCTCTGTTCATCCCTCTAAGAGATTTTGGTGCCTATTCTCATTTTGGAATGAAGGACTTCATAAAGTTACTTTCTCAGTGAAGTTTTTGTCTGTTTGTTTAAACATATTTTTATAAAAAATCACATTATCAAATTTTTGAATTGTATAGTCATGCTAACTACATGGTTTTGGATTACTTTGTACTTTTCAGCATATTTTTTGCATGTAACTCAGCTATTAACCACACTTTATTATCACTATTAAGGTAAAGTAAAAGGAAGGGTAAGAGTTTGGTGTAAAACTCGTATATGTTTTAAAAAGTCACAAATTTAAACAACGATAATAATCACATTTGTAATTTAGCGAGCACTTACTATGCTCTAGGAACCTGCTAAATGATTTAATATTAAATCATCTAATCTTTGTAGGAAACCACTTGAAAAGTAATATGTCTCCATCTTGCATATGAGAAAAGTGAGTCATGTGAACTTAATTTGTCCAAGGATACAGAGCTAATATATGAAGGATACAAGATCCTAACTCGGGAAGTTTAACTCCAGAAGTCTCCAAAACCCTTAATCATGTAGCCTTGCACTATGGAAGATAAAGTTTTTCCAATGTTAGAAGGGATATATTATATCAACTTACATAATATTGTTGAACCCAGCAACTACTAAGGCCTTTAGGTAATTATTTAACTATTACTAAGTTCACACTGAAAATGCCTAGCTTATCCTTTGCATAGCTACAGAAGCTCACCATCAAACAAAATAAGCTGCATAGCTTACAACATGACAAAGATATACTGTTCTAATAACCCACTTCATTGTAAGGAACTTAAAAAATCACATCTCTTTAGCAAATTCTTTTAGTTAGGTAAACTATTATCTAAGCAAGCATTAAAAATCTCTGTGGGACCCAATGGTTGCATTACTAATCCAATATAAACTGTTTCCCTCTGTCACTGGAGAAATCAGTGTGTTCTTTACAACAGAATCCTAACAAAGGGTTCTGGTGCTCTCTTATTTTATTAAATAGCATCACGAGGCCCTATTACAGAGTGATATTAATAGAGGTTAGAGATTCCATTGCACTTTTCTGAAAATGGAGGGAAATGGAGGTTAGGGAGGTTGACAGATGCGGATGACAACAGCAAACATGGGCAACCTTAGAAAATAAGTTCCAAGATATAGTATTGCTATTTTCTCTCTCTCTTTTTAACTAGAAGATTGGAATCTACAAATAAGACAATGAAAAATGTGAAATCTGA
Source organism: Craseonycteris thonglongyai (assembly GCA_004027555.1). NCBI lineage: Eukaryota > Metazoa > Chordata > Mammalia > Chiroptera > Craseonycteridae > Craseonycteris > Craseonycteris thonglongyai. The sequence continues at coordinate 4,263 of PVKE010040923.1, read as the reverse complement.
GTTTTACTCTTATTAAATTTTTGAGTCTAGGTTTCTATAACTCATAAAGAGACTGAACTGAGTGCAATAGAGATCAACAACGATAATTTCAAGTAACACCCATGACGAAGTACTCAGGGAGTGAGGAATTATTTAGTGTGAAACACAGAAGATTGGGGAATAATTTAAACATTGTTCAAAGATATGAAGAAAAATTATTCATCTCCTTCCTATTGAGAGCTAACAGCAGGAAATGGGCTTTTACTGCTATCTGAGGAATTCATGTTATTATAGAAAATAGTTTCCTCAAGGCAAAAGTTTTTATGTATTTTTTTTAGGACTGCATTATTGAAAGAAGTTTGTGGATCTTTTTCTGAAGATCTTTATATACAAAATGCTCCCTTATCAGTTTGTTGTTGTTGAGATATAATTCTAAAAGATATAGGGATGAAAATGATAGCATTTTCTGAATTCTTAAAACCTAAAAATGGAGTCAGGATCATTTTTATCACTATCAAGTGATAGTGATAAAGGTGAGAATAAATATAGTAAAATATATCATATTTTGAATGCTTCATCTTTTGATGCAGAATATTTGCATGGGTCTGAGTGCACAGAAATTTATGTCTTAGGTATGCTCATATGAAAATTAGAATGATTGAATAGTGTAATAAAAAGTGCTCTAGGAAAACCATACGACATATTGTATGATGCAACTTCACCTTGCAAACACAAGAATCCACCCTTCCAATATAATGAAGGCATTTCTTTGTCAAAATAAACTGAATACACATTGATTTGTGCTGAAAATACTCCCCTTAGGGGGCCTTCCTGCTTCCTCCTCTCTTTCTCTGCACACATGCTACTCCTTGGGAAAAGCAGCTTAGTGACATCTTTAGGCAAAGGCACGTGATTATTCTCAGAGCCAGTTCAGGTGTGGTTCATGACTAGAGCTCTTTCCTGATTCAGGCTGCTGGATTAAGGGGATGACTCACAAAATAGGTATTTCTGGAAGCCTTTTAAAAGCTATCATTTTCTTTTTCCTCATAGTTATGGAATAATACTTTTTAAAAAATTGTACCCTTATTTTTTAGCACCATGCATCATGCAGGTTGAAGAACTTTATTTTCCAATTTCAAGCACATTGAAATCTTATTAATTAGGGCAGCTAATATAAATCTAAAGTTTATAGTAATTTGAAAATGGAGGCTGATTGAAAATTATTTTTACTTAGCAAATCTTTCTCTCAAATTGTTCTAAATTGCAGCTTGAGCTAAATTGCGAGAGGAATGCTTAAAATACTTAAGTGAATGGGTGATTTTGAAACACTTTCAAAAACGCCCACATGCTAACAATTTACATGCTAGCTTGAAAGCATTTGTTTATTTAGACAAAGTTTCTTAGAACCTCTACTAAGAGTTTCTTAGTGTACTTTGGAATATCTGAAATAAAACTAATACAATCACGTTCCTTTTAGAATTATGCTGTAATTATGTTTTTCCCCTCAGTCCTGATTGATTTTTTTTTTCCTATTTGGCCTGAGTTGGTAGGTTTCTTTATATTTGACCAGTCTTTAAATGCTCATAGAGAGAACTCTTTCATATGTAATAAATCCTGAAATGCCCACCTACACTGAAATTCTAGTCAGAACTTTTTTTGTTTAGATAACATTTTTTGACCATGTTTATTGAGCATCAATTGTCTTCAAGCATTGTCCTTGATTATAGGGAAACTATGTGACTGAAGATAGATACGCTGTCTGACCCCACTGAGTTTAATGTTTTTTTTTGTTCTGCTTTGTTTTGTTTTGTACTGATTCACTGATTGCCATTATTCTGTCTTCTAGATTGTTGATCCATTCTTTTGTGTTATCTCTTCTGCTGTTTATTCCACCTGGAGTATTTTAAAAATATATTTCAATTATATATTTGAGCTCTGATTGGTTCTTATATTTTCTAATTTTTTGTTGAAGTTCTCACTGTGTTCCTCCATTGTTCTTCCGAGGTCAGTGAGCACTTTTATTACTATTACTTTGAACTTTTAAAAAAATATTTATTTTGTTGTTTTTGAGAGAAGGTGAGAGAGAGAGAGAGGGAGAGAGAGAGAGAGAGAGAGAGAGAAAGAGAGAGAAAGAGAGAAAGAGAAAGAAAGAAAAGGGGGGAGGGCCCAGAGCACTCTCCATAGCTGTACATTATTAGTTGTGACATGGTTTCTTTATACACAGGTGCATGTGTGGCTGTGCAGGGTGGTAACTGAACCAGGGCCCTCCCACATGGAAAGTGAGAATCTTTACCCCACTGTGCCTTCCTGGTGGTTATCACAGTTCAGCATATGGTTTTGCACAGGCCAGGGTTGGGAATTGAACCCAAAACCTCGTGATTGTGAGACAAACGCTCAACCATTGCATTATCCCAGCATTCCCATGAACTCTTTATCAGAAAAATTATTTGACTCCATTTTTCACTAGAGTTTTTCCCCAGGTTTTTGTTTGTTTGTTGTTTGGCATATCCTCTTGTATCTCCTCATTTTGTTTGACTTTCTACATTGTTTGTATGAGTTAGATGAAACAGAAGCCTTTCCCAGCCTTGAAGGAATGGCCAGAGCTTGAGCTAATGGTTCAGTGCTGGTGAATGGCTGGGGTGGGTGCAGGTTGGCGGTCCCAGGGCCTGCTGTACCAGGGCTGCCTTGGTAGGATGACTGGAGCTGCAGAGGGTACAGGCTAAAGTATACTGGGGTGAGCTGAGCCAGGGCCACTTTGGCAAGTTAGGTAGAGCTTGTGCTGTTGTGGTCCAGGGATTTCTGGTTGTACTCCATTGGAACTTCCCTGGCAAGATGGCTGGAGCTGGAGTGGGCACAGTGGGGAGGGAGAAACTATGGCATGCTGCACTGGGGCTACCTTGATAGGAAAGCTGGAGTTGATGTGGGCTGGGGGCCTGGGGTACACTGGGGCAGCCTTGGCAGGCTGACTGTACTCCCACCAGCAACTAGGGAAGCGAGGAGAGGCGATGTAAAATATGGCACTTACCAGTGCCTGTGCTACCAGAGAGAGTTTCAGCTCTTCCTGGCCCATTTAGAATATGCTGTGAGGGGAAGCCGGGATTGCTCAGTGGGTTAAGCACTCACTTTGCAGCCCCGGGGACCGAGGATTGAATCCTGGCCCGCGTGGACCGTGTGCTGAGCTGGGGAGTGCCACCAGTTCAGTTCTTCCTCTGTCTCTGTATTTCTCTCTCTCTCTCTCTCTCTCTCTCTCTCTCTCTCTCTCTCTCTGTCAAAAATAAGTAAATAAAAAAAAAATAATAAAACAAAAAAAAAGAAAAGAATATGCTGTGAGGTTAGTAAATACATTTCCTTGACATCTAGTTCAGATGCCCCTTAAACTCTGCTGTTTTGGGGATGTGTGTGTGTGTGTGTGTGTGTGTGCTGTGCCCCAAAAGAGTCTTCACAAGACCTCTCAGTGATATCCCTTCCTACTGCAGGTCACTGTGTTGAGGGTGGGGTTCACCTAGGGGTGGAGTTCTCCTAGTTACCATGTCTCCTCTTTTACCCTTTTTGGTCTAGTTCCTCTATTGTCTGTTGTGCAGAAGCTATTCAATCACCCTTCAGTTCTTCTTCAGGAGGAAGTGCTATGTATGGAAGTGTATGTTCACTGTGGGGGATAAGGTGAGTTCAGGATCTTCCTGTGCTGACATCTTGAATGCCTCTTACTCCATTGAGTGTAATAGGAAATATGGTTAATCAAAGTTGAGATAAAGGTAATTGGGAGTTTAATAGAGTATGGGAGGGGCTCTGTGGGAGGAATACTGGGATTTAAAGGAAGACTTCCAAGAGGAAGGAATGCCTACAGAGAAACAGTGTAATTTATATGATTGATGGCAAGTCAAGTTGGGAAAGAGTCTACTAAGCAAGAGAGAACAGACTGTGCTAAAGTTGTGAATTTAGAGGACTAAAGGTAGATGTATCTGACTGGATTGTCGCATGTTAGGGTAAGGTGACCAGATTTTAACATTGGTAAAGCAGGACACCATTGACTGGGGAGGAGGGGGTTCTTGATTAAAAATTTGGTCTATCTCCCGCTGTTCCCTAGCTTGTCATGCATTCTTTCCAAAAATTGGGATTTTTTAAAAATGCTGCAGGACATGGGACAAATTGTTAAAAATCAGGACTGTCCTGCCAAAAGCGGGACGACTGGTCACCCTAGTTAGGGAGAAGTATTAAGAAATTGAGGGGGGAAAGCCGGGACGGCTCAGCGGGTTGAGCGCTCGCTTTGAGGCCATGAGGACCGAG